>CABHPQ010138776.1:0-33130 GCA_902168405.1 Peromyscus aztecus | reverse complement strand
GAGACTAAGATCCTCAAAAGATGCTGTTGAGTTTATTTTGTGTTTGCCAACTACTTCTGGGTGTGGGAATTACCTTTGAGAGTGGTTTGTATTCCTAGTAAGACTCTATTGGAAAGAACTAATTTTTCATATGGGATTGATTCTCAATTGGAGATAGCTTCTGGATTAGGAATGGGGGCTTGTGTCCACTTTTCCTCTCAGTCCTGGGATCCTTCTGGCATAGACCTGTGCAGGTCCTGTGCATGCTTCCAGTCTCTGTGAGTGCATATGGTCACTGTTGTATTTGGAAGACTGTTTCCTTGGTGTCCTCCATCCTTTCTGACTCTTACAATCACTGTTTATGCCTCCTTTTCCACAGGATTCCTGGAGCCATTGGGCAGAGATTTGATGGGAGACATCCCATTTACTGCTGTAAGGTCTCCCACTCTTTTCACATTGTCCAGGTGTGATTCTCTGTATTTGTTCTTGTCTGCTACAGGAAGAAGCTTCTCTGCAGATGGCTGAGCAAGGCACTGATCCATGAGTATAACAGAATGTCATTAGGAGTCATTTTGAGGCTACCTTCCTTTTGCAGAAAAGTAGTATTTGATTTTTTTTCTAGATCTCTGGCCTAACTAGTCTCAGATTCTTGGTCATTCAAGCAGTGTCAAGGATGGGTGCCATCTCATGGAGTGGACCTTAAATCCAATCAGATATTGATTGGTTACTTCCACAAACTTTGTGCCACTATTGCCAGCATATCTTGCAAGCCGGTCACCATTGTAGATTGAAGGGTTTGAACCTGGGTTGGGGTTTCTCCTTTGGTAGCATGCAGAGTACCTTCTAGTACCGTGAACAGTTGTGAAGGTTCTGTGTAGGCACCAGCTTGACTTTTCCATGTTCAGTGAGTTGTGTAAGTATTATCTTTGGTGACAGGGCCTTAATCTCAGTTTGTGGAAAGTAGTCAACAGCCTTGGCAATAGCATGAGGTTCCCATGGGCTCCTTTGCCAATAACTTGATTATATGTAACCCATTCCCATCACTGTGAGCTTCCTTTCATGATGAGAGATGTCTAGTTGGAACTCTGTTGGCCCCATTATTTGGCAATTTCATTTAGAGTACCTTCTTAGATGTATATATTTTAGGAAGCCTCTGTTGTATCAGGTTTCCATTGACCTATTAAATGACCCTTAGTTTTAGCTCTCCTTCCCTGTGCTCCCCACCTCCCCCCCTTAAATTCCCCTACTATTTGATCCTCTTAGTCCTGCCTCCCTGTGCTCGAAAGTTTTATGTCAACTTGACACAAGCTAAAATTGTCTGAAAGGAGGGAACTTTAATTGAGAAAATGTCTCCATAAGATTGGGCTATAGGCAAGCCAGTAGGCAGCACCCCTCATATCCTCAGCATCAGCTCTTGCCCCCACGTTCCTGCCCTGTTTGAATTTCTGTCCTGACTTCCTTTGATGCTGAACAATGTTATGGAAATAAAAGCTAAATAAACCTTTTCCTCCCCAAGTTGCTTGGGTCATGGCGTTTCATCACAGCAATAGTAACCCCAGACACTCCCCCATCCATAAATATCTATTCTAGAGGAATGTTGATCTGTACATAGTCTTCCATTTGGCCTTCTCTCATGCTTCACCATGATTAGATTGAAGCATTTCATCTCTGTCTGAGATATGACAGGAATTTTTCCCCTTAGTACATTGTATCAGGAAGCACCTGGTGTCACCTTGACCCAACTATGGTGACATTTATTCTCATCATTGCATTAAAATTTCTTAGTTGCACAGTCACTGGTTTCTCTTTGATATTACTAAATACCTTGTATAAGACATTCTGACACTATATGAAATCCTTTTTCTTTAAAGGAGGTTTTATGGGAGGGTTTAGAGGGAGGACAGGAAAAGGAGAAATATTGTAATTTCAAAAAATAAAGATGTATTAATTTTTTTACATTCTAAATTGTGTGTGTGTGTGTGTGTGTGTGTGTTTGAGGGCATATGCATGCAGCATCACATATCTGAAGGTCAGAGGACAAATTTCTGGAGTTGGCTTCTGTCTTTGCACAATGTAGACCTTAGGGCCCAGACTCAGGTCATTACTGCTTTTGCTGGCAAGTGCCATATCTGCTGAGGCATCTTGCTGGCCTGAAATTTTGTTTCTTATCACACATTCATTAAATGCTTTTAGCTAGAGTGAGAAACTATGACCATGGAGATTTTTAGCAGACAATCTTCTAGTTCATCATTTATTTTGTATTCATTGAATGGAATTTTATAGTAAGGAAGAACTTTCTCTTCTCCCTGATTTATTTATTCACTTATTCATTTATTTACTTAGGCGGTATTGGATCATGTTTTGTTATTTTCTGCTATGGATAGTTATAATCTGCTGCCATTTATCTTGTTGATCAAATAGTCTCTGATTGGACATGAGCCTCTCTGGTCTTTATGGCATGTTCTTAGCATTCTGGGAACACTGCACTGCTCTCTGGAACCAGATGTCTTCAGCAGATTTTGTACTTTCCTTGACCCAGCCTTGGAGTCAGCATTTCTCCATAAGAGTCGTTTGGTTGAGAAGGGTAACTTAGAAAACAAAATTTGTATGCTGGGTAAGTTCTTGCTTCTGGGCTTTTTCAGCACATGGAGCCTGGAAGTAGGCATATATCTGTGAACACACCTATATATGAGTTTACATAAATCTTCCGTTTTTATCCATTTTGGGTTCCCTTTTCCCAATCCTTGTGATTTTTCTTGATTTCAATATGGCAGATAGTAGTAACATAATTATGAAAGTTGAAACAACACAGAAAGATGTAAGAGATGTTCATATTTCCAGCAGCCCACCACTTTAACACTGTTCACATTCTCCTTTCTTTTCCCTTCTGTATATTATGGGTCTTTTTTTTTTTTCACAAAGGAGCCCATATGTGTATTTTTAAATTTACTTTTTGTTTTGGAATCAAAAGATATCACTGTATAATATTCTTTAGCATTAAACTCTTCTCTCTCTCTCTCTCTCTCTCTCTCTCTCTCTCTCTCTCTCATCTCATCTCATCTCATCTCATCTCATCTCATCTCATCATTATATCCCGAATACAAGTCCATATCAGTTTAGGAAACTTACTTTTTTTTTTCCTGAGACAGGGTCTCACTTTGTAGCTCTGGCTGTCCTAGAATGTTGTATGTAGACCAGGCTAGCCTTAAACTCCAGAGACCTGCCTGCCTCTGCCTCATAAGTGCAAAAATCTTATTCATTTTTACTGATGAGTGTATTATACTCCACTGCATGGATGTACCATAATTATTCAACCACTCTTCTGTGTATGAGTATTTATGTTGCATCAAGTATTTGGCAGTCATAAGTTGTGTAAAATTTTGCTGCAAAAATAATCTTTTGCAAGCATATTTTATGGTTAATATTTTTACTTCATTTAGATAATCCATCTTTTTAAAAGCTGTCTTTGATGAAGAGTTACATTTTTGATCTCCAAGTTACATTTGTAAAAGTGTTTTCATTCCTTTAAAACTACCCTCAGTATTTAAAATTGTTAACCTCTACTTTTAAACATAGAAACATATTATATTGGGACTATACACCATGAAATTTCAGTAATTTAATTCATGTTTAATGTGTGGTCAAAAGAACCCTTATGTTTCCTGGCTTTTTATTATCTTAGGTAATCTGAGTAGCTTCTAACAAGAGGTTCTAAAAGAATTTGGGTAACTGGTTTTATAGCGGTAATTGAGACACAACTCTGCATAACTCCTTCCATCTACCACTTCCTCCCATGAACGGGACAGAGGCCTTAAAGACCATGAGCCTGGCCAAGTATATTGCCACATTAATAGTTCTTTTATTATCAGTCATTTTTGAGACATATTTTCTAAACATGATTATCAAATATCTGTTACCTACAATCATAGCAAAATGATTAAATATTATTAAATACAGCCATATCTATTGCAGCTTTAAAGCAAAGATGTGACAGGGCCACTCTGCAACACCTCCAGTGTTTCCATATTCTGTTTGCTTGTCCACCTATGAGGAAGCCAGTCTTAATTTTATTTGGGTAGCCTTTTCTCTTAAGTGTTCAAATGCTGCTGGTTGCTTAACTTTTAATCTAAAACTCAAAGCATATCTTTTGAGTTCAGATGCCATGTGTTGCATTTTATCTGATCCTCATGCACTTGAACTCAAGTTTCCTCCACAAAGACCCTGTTGTTTCTGGTCTGGTTTACTTTAACCAGAAGCTGGTGGTTTCTAAGCTTTGCTTTCAGATGGCCTGTGGGGGCAGAGTGGTGTGTTCTTCCAGGATGGTGAAAAACCCTTCATGTTTTCTCAACTCTGAATTCAGAGTATTTGATGAAAGGAATACAATTTTATTGTCTCACAGTAATGATAAAGTGCGGTCATCTTTACTGATTCTAAAGAGTAAATTAATGAGTATGTATGACTATGAATGAACTAAAGGAGTTAATTTTAAACTGATTATTAAGTAATTTTACTATAAGAAATCAATCTCCCCTTTCACTGTCTTTTCCCTTTTCCTTTCCTCCCATTCTCATTTTGGCTATATCTGTAATATACAAACATATCTTTATTGTATAGAGGGGGAAGGTAAAATTGTGTTTCCCATGCTACCTTTATTGCTTTCCCCTAATATAATTGTATTTATACTTTTTTGTTGTATGTATTGGAGACATTCAGCATATATAATTACTATAGTCAAACAAATTTGCAAGTCCATCATTTCCCATAGTTATATATGTTAAGAGCACCTAAGATGATCAATTTTTTTGTCTTTTTTTTTTTTTCTGTTTATTAGTTACCCGACCCTTCATTCCACATAAACTCAAATTGGCCTGGTGATAGTGTAGAAGTGTTATTTCTCCACAAAGGAAAGTCTGCATGGGTGAGCACATGAAGAAAATTCCTAAATTTTGGTGCTGTGGATAGAAGGGAGAGAATTACTTCTTTCATTCTTGGAAAGTTGTTTAGACATCACACCTTCTCATTTTCTCATGTCTGGTTTCTTCTTCTGGCTCTTTCTTTCAATCCTCTCCCCAACATCTCAAGCAAAAGAGGGAAACTTTATGAGGTACATCCTGCCTCTGGAAATGATTAAGAATGAGATGGGACTTTCTTTAATGGGCTGCCAAGCTTAGAGAACTAGGGTGGGTATAGCACATGCCAGGCAGAGTTCCTTTAGATAATGAAGGTCAATGAAGCCTTCCTGATTGCTGTCTGAGCCCATTGACCACGAGACAAAGCCCTTAAGGCCAACTAAAGAGAAGGCCAAATCCTTATGCTTTAAGGCAGTGGTTCTCAAACTGTGGATCATGACCCCATTGGAGGTCACATATCACATATTTACATTATGATTCCTAACAGTAGCAACATTACAGTGATGAAGTAGCAATGAAATAATTTTATGCTCGAGGGTCACCATAACATGAACTGTTATAAAGGGTTTCAGCATTAGGAGGGTTGAGAACCACTGCTTAAAGGGTGGACATCACTGCTCCTGTCTAGCATTCTGGAGGAATTATTACACCCCTCCAACACCCATGTTCTCCAGGCTCTCAAGAACAAGACAGTTTTTACCTGTGTTATGGAAGGGGGGACTATGGAAAAGAGGTTTTATGTTTAAAAGACACCTTAAATTAAAAAGAAATGGGTTTTCCATATGTAAGAACTATATTGTATTTCTGTTTTCTTTTACTTATGGAATCTGTGTCCTGTACCTATGGAAATGATATACAGCTAGAAATTGAGGCCTGAGGTAGCTGAAGAAAGGGAATCTTTAATAAAAAGACATCGTTTAGTTATACAACCTACTGAGTCAAACTGCTTCAGTAAGTTAATGATTTACTTGGCAAGGAGATACAATTGATTATCCGTTTGAACAGGTGATCCATACAACATTTTATTTAAAATGGTTGTGAGAAAGCCTTAGGGATATTTGTCCCTTTTCCACTCAATGTTCTACTAAATTTGGCAACCCATGCAGACATATGCTGTTAGATTGTATGTTGCTGATGACAAGGAGCCTTATTTTAGTTTCTGAGGAGCCAAGGAAAAAGAGTATGTGGTGGGGAGGGACTGAGAGGATAGAGGGAGGGGAAACTGTAATTAAGATATATTGTATGAGAAAAGAATCTATTTTCAATAAATGAAAAAAAATACAAAACAACCTTACTTGAAACTCCCTTTATTTTGGTAATATTATTGTGCAATAGCTGATGTCAGTATTAGATGCAGTGAGTTGGACTCTGGGTGTGTCAGGGTGTATAGGCAATGATGTCCCCATGAGAAGCTTACTCTCTCCTGGGAAGATACAAAGCACAGTTATGTGGTTTTACCAGATTGTGAGAAATGTAATAGAAATACCTCTGGGGGGATTTCTGGATTTATATAGGGTCTTTAGCTCAAAAAGAATATCAGAGAACTATTTCTATGGGGCTTCAATGTTCTTTAAGTTCCTTGTCTCTCTTGAGTGAGGTAATTGTATATTGTTTTAATTCCTCATTGGTTCATCCCAGGATAGAGTAAATAATCAAAATATTTGTTAGTGGGCAAATGAATAAAATGGAGACTATGTGAAACACAAATTTGATAATAACTAAAAATAATGGTATGTATTTTTGGAGTGGATGAAAAGCAGAAGCAAAAATTTAAAGTTTGTGTTTTATGCTTTGTATACATGTCAGACCTGAATCGGGATGTTACTCAACATTATTTTGGAGGTGGTAAAAACCATAATTGATTTTAAGTTGATATAAAGAGATTTTATTTCTAAATAAACCCCTTGTGATTTTTTTTGTGGAAAAATACATTAAAAGATAAGGAGGTTTGGAGCATGAAGGAATGAAGGCTGATATATTCTGTGGTGAGAAATGAGGTGATCTGCTCTTTAGGCTTCCCTTTTTATGTTTAAAAGATTGCCATCTATATATAAGAATTTTCTTGACTTCCTCTTTTCAAATTTGAATGTCCTTTATTCTCTTGCTCAATAATTTTGCAATAATTCCATCTTGGTTATGTATGCACTAGAAGAGAAAGCACCTCGGCAAGAGACATTTGTACTCCCACTACACTTTTACCATTATTCCCAGAAGTCATAATATGTAGTCAATCATCAGAGTGCTCATTGGCTCTGTGTGTGTGTGTGAAGGATACTATTCAATTATAAAAAGAACAAACTCTTGCCACTGTGGCAAGGTAGATGGAGTTGGAGGACACAAATAAAATGAACACAGAGAGACAAATATTGCATGTTGTTATTTGTGGAGACGTGAATAAAAATAAGCCTTCCAGGAAGAGAGGGAAGTGTAATGGAAGGGAGGATGGAGAGAGGCTGAAGTTGGGAATTAAAATACAGCTAGGTAGGAGGAATTAGTGTTGGTGCTCAGTAGACTAGAAGTGTAACTATACTGTAGCTTATGATATATTTCAAAATATCTAAAAGAATAGAATTTATAAATAGGTAGAAATAATACATACTTGAAGAAAAGAAAATTTTAATGATCACAATTTTATCATTACCAGTTGCATATGCACCAACTTATTTTTCTGTACTCCATACATGTGTACTGATACTTTGTGTCAACTAAAACCAAAGCAATGGAGGGAATGCATAGGGTGAGCAGAAAGAAGCATGCAGAATGCAGATGGGTGAGAGTTGGCATTATCTGTGCTGAGTGGATGAGTCTAGGATGGAAAGATGGTTTTCGATGGGTGAGATGTAAACTTAAGTCTCCTGGACAGGGGTTCTAGTTAGGCTGTTGGTTTCCCATCAAAACCAAGAAACTAAACTTGTACCAATCATGTCTCTGCTTAGAGTACTAAGCCACAAATCCTGCCTCACCACCCAGGACCTGGAAAAGAGAGGTTTAGTCAATTCTGCTTAGATTTCTTGGTCCTAGATATGTAGGCAGATAGTAATAAATGATACTGGTCTTATTATTAGGAGTCTCAAACAGCCTTCACAAGAATATGTGAATAACATCATGTTCCATGAAGGACTAGTGTATTTGTAGGAAAAGTGTATATAATATTCTTAATATATGGTCAATCAACAAGTCCTTTGGCATTTCCTAAGACTGTTTATTGCTCTTATATATGATAACAAAACAAAACAAAAGCTTGATTGAAGAGAGAAATGAATAAAAAGAATGTAAAAAATGAAAATAACAAACAACCCAACAGCCAAGGAAACAGAAAGCATCAAAGAGAAGTTTAAAAGTAGTATGTAAACATGTGGTTGATGGTTGCTTTGGCAAAAAGTCCCTGGAAAGCCCACAAAACAGAGCTGGTCACGGAGGGTGGGTCACCTTTGCAAAAGATAAGATAAATCTGTAAATAGGAAAGGGCTAACTGGATCATAGTCGTTATACAGTTAAAAGAATCAGTGTGGACTGCTCTTCCAGAGGACTTGGGTTTGGTTCTTAGCACCCACACGACAGCTAACAACTGTCCCTTACTTTAGTTCTAGGAAATCTGGCACCCTCTTCTGGCCCTTGTGGGTATCAGGTATTCAGATATACATGCAGCAAAATATCTGTGCATATATACAAAATTAAATTAAACATTTAAAAAAGAATCTGTGTTGGATAATATACTGAGTTTTGAATTGAATTCATTTTGCACACTTGAATATATCACAAATTGTAAGGTTCACAGACCAGAAATAAAAAAACAAATCTATCATGTTTGTTTCTCTGTTTGTAAATCTTTTTATAGAGCAATATATATTTGCTGGATTTAAATATGCCATAAACTGAGTTTTAGACTTATTGTAAACATGCATGCAGTAACAGATACAATCCTTGAGTTGGCATGAAATCCATTTTAATATATGAATCATTCAATATAAGAGCCAAAATTACTAAAAGATGAAGACATGGAATTTAGAGTATTGGCACTTTCAGATTTTGGGTATTTTACAGACGAAATCTTAGCACTTGGTGATATATGCATTTAGTTTTAATGCTTTGTCTGGGTTTTCAATCATATCCATACCTTCTTTCTGTCCTATTAAACACAGACATTTGGCAAAGAAGAACAAAGAGATTTAATTCCAACTAAATATGAAATTCCTCAGGCTTGAATGATGTCTTTATTTTTGCTAAGTCTAGAAAGATGTAAGTTTTAGCTAACAGTGGAACGGCTTGAACTTTTGAAAGCATACATGTAGTGTTTTGTCTCATATGTAGGGAAGTACTTCTGTGTGGTCTAGTTTTATTTGATGTGGTTCTGGTTAAACTGGTTGGCTATTTGAGGTCTCCCTGTTGACCTAACAGAGTTTGGGAAATATCAGTTAAATACCACAGTGTGAAAGGATTTATTACAAATGTCATGTATCATTAATATAGGCATTCTTCCCCATAAGTCCAATTTTTTATTTAAGAAAGTGTGAAAAGCACTTGGATTAATTCTCTAGGTAATGAGACCACTTCTTCCCAATGGCTCACCTTACAATGAATTGATCTGTGTCTTCCTTCCTCCCTCCCTCCCTCCCTCCCTCCCTCCCTCCCTCCCTCCCTTTCTTTCTCCCTGCCTCCTTCCATTCATCTGTCACTTCCTCCCTAGGATCTCCTGTATCACAACATGGTCTTGAACTAACTATGTAGCTGAAGGTGACCTTGAACTTCTGGTTATCCTGAATGCTGAGATTACAGGCCCACATCACTGTGTTCAGTTATATATTGCTGGGATAAACTCCAGGGCTTTTTGCCTGCTAGGCAAACACTCTACCAACTGAGCTACATCACATCCCCGACCCCTTGTGTGTATGTCTTAGATTTTTACTTTATGAGTCATTTTCTCTGGAATGGTATTTCCTTTCTAAGTGTATCCCCAATTAAACTGGAAACTCTTCAGTTTGTCTGAATCTGTTCTAACTATTTTATCCTTTTGAGGAAAAGAATTCTTATTCAAAGGCTCTCATCTGCAATCAGCTGCACTGCCTTAAAGCTTGCTTCACAATTATTTTGGGATTTCTCTGAAGTAGCAGCACGTTGAGGATTCCCTCAACTTCTGACCTGTGTTGGATATCCTGTTCCCTAGATCCTCTTACTCCCCTCCTTTTATAGGAAATACCCAGCAGTAGCTCATTGAGAAAAGATATATGAGTTAAACAGTCTTAAGACCATAAATATTATAGAGCATTTTTATTCTACTCCATAGTTGACTATTTTTTATGATGTTGCTGTTTACTGGATCTCCTCACTCTTAGGATGGGCCTCAGGATGGAGCCTCCTACCTCATAATGTTTGCTACATCTTACTCTCAGTGTCCTTATTTTTCTTTTTTCTCAGTGCTGGTAATGGTACTTAGGGCCTTGTGCTTGCTAGACAAGTGCTTTATCACAGCTAAGTCCTAACCTCTCCAACTTTTCTCTCCTTTTTTTTTTTTTTTTTTTGAGTTCAAGTACAGTATATAAGTTTGGAGCTGGTGCTTCTCTTGAAATGTGTCATTCTTCCTCTGTAATCAATTTCTTTTATCTTCAAAAGTGATCAGAGTTGTTGATAATTGGCATCTTATTTTTCTTTGGAGAGAACTAAGGCTGGATAGTGAAGTTTCAAAAGCAGATTTTTTTTTCCCAGAATTTTTTACAGTGGTAATTTAGAACCCTCAGCCTATCAGTGTAGTTGGGCTAACTTCTGCATATTACCAAGGAGTGTGAGGGTAGACAGGCAGGGATGGCAGCATATAGGACATAGCTCAGAGGAGGCATGAGAAGGGGAGATTCTAAACAGACTGAACAGTCTTGCTGGCTTTAGCAAGATGATCAGATGTCCAGGCAGGGGATGAGGAATTCCATCAGACATCCAGAGAGAACATTGCCTCTCAACTCGCTTAGTCAATTTAAGCATTAATTCTGCCCAGCAAGGGGCCATGTTTGAGGACTATGGAAGAGGAGGACTCAGAGGAGTTTGATGAAAGTTTGGTCAAGGAGAAAGTCTTTGTCATGGTTCAAGTTCTTGGGACAATATCACATAGAATCAAATATTAGCAAAAATTGTCAAGGTAGTCCTTGTCATATTCATCAAGAACATTGTCATTTTTGTATGTATATAACACATGCTGGGAATTTTT
This sequence comes from Peromyscus aztecus, assembly GCA_902168405.1. Taxonomy (NCBI): domain Eukaryota; kingdom Metazoa; phylum Chordata; class Mammalia; order Rodentia; family Cricetidae; genus Peromyscus; species Peromyscus aztecus. Next base: position 22,045 of record CABHPQ010138776.1, on the reverse strand, counting down.
AATAAAGAATGGTACTAATCTAGTAAATATGACAAATATAGCATTGCTTAATTTCATTTACAGCTCCTATAATTCTTTCTAGCTATGTAAACACACACACACACACACACACACACACACACACACACACACACCCCAGCGTGATAGCAAAAAGAAGGGTAGGAGAAGAGAATAATGGAGAAAGATAAGGTGAGACTAAATGGAGAGGATGAATATGGTCAACATACATGATGTTCTTGAAAGAAATTATTTACATGAAACTAAATATTATGTACAATTAACACACTAGTAAAATTATATAAAAATTGCTGTGGAGAGTAATGGTAAGGATTTGCTTCATAAGCCTAGTCATGCTTTGATGTTATAAATATCGGGCCAATTGAACCAATTTATATCACAAAAATGATAGAATTTTATATTTAAAACAAAGTTGTTATTATGGATTTTGCAGGATGCATTATGCTGCTTTAATTCTGGCTCATGAACTGTCTCAGGAATGAGAGGCTGCGTAATTTTCTTGGGAGAAAATATGGAGGAATTTGAGCATATTTAAAAGGATCAATTAGTTTTAAGTTAGAGTATGTTGGCTACAAGTACCAATAATCTCTGCTAAGATGTAGAAGTCTAGGCAGTGGGTAAACTGTTGTACCTTCCTCAAATGTGCAGAGGCAGACACATTTGTGTTACCCACAGTGAACAGGAATGTGTGAAAGCAAAACTCTAAGCCAGTGAAAGCAGAAAACGACAAAGCAAATTGTAAGTTTAGTTCAGTTATGTTTCTAGTGTGTTGAAGTCACTGGTGTTGATGTCAGATAACTGGCTTTCAGGATTAGGAGGCCCTGGGCTCTAGAAATGATTTTTAAAATTTAATACAGAATATTTGATGATCTTAGAACAAATAAAATAGGCATAATAAACTGATAATGCCCCAGAAGGATGTATAACACAAGTCAGGAAGGTAGAAGAAAGATTTAAAAATGGTTAGGATAGGAGATATGTGTTCATAGAGTAGAAAGAGGGGCAAGAGAGACCTGAGTAGACACAGGGTGTTGTGAAGAGATGTGATCACTTCATCTTGACAGTTTGGTGCTGTAGGTGATGTGCACAATGCTGTATTCCACAATGTAGTCAGCCCTAGACTAAAAAAAAAATCACCTTCCCAAATAGGTCATAAAGTTATAAAACTAGTTACTTGAGAGGAAGTAGGTGTGAAAAATACAAATAACCTCAAAAATGATTTAACTCTGTGAAGACTCGTAATGGGGTGTTAGAAGGAAAGATGTTTGGGCATTCTCCTAACCTTTTGAGGTTGACAGCAAAGAATAGCCCTGTTGCCCACATCATGTGCCTTAGAGACATCATCAGAATCCAGGATGGAAAAGCTTGTGAAGTCTGATCCAATGTAGATGGACCATTAAGCTCAGATTTGGGACAGATATGGACAGACTGTAAATTTAGCAAAAATTCCAAAATGAGAGTTGTAAGTTTTGATGAATAAAAACCTGAGAACCTTAACTTTTATATTTCCTAGTGTTTATTCTCCTTTAGATAGTGTACCCTCAGAGTTCATTTCTCTACTTTTTGTGAGGAAGATTTATTTATTACATAGACCATACTTGACTACAGTAGTGTTAAGTCATCTAGGTGTTTCTCATGTTGGAGATTGAGTAGGGTCTATTAATTATCTCAAGGAACAGAACTTTGAATTTCTCTTGCACATAACTCTAGATTCAATTTCTGTTTTCAGATTATGAAGTAGAAAATCTCTCCTTCAATTATTATGACTCAGGTTTTTGTTTTTGTTTTTGTTCGTGTTATGTACAGAGAACTACAAAGGTAATTTTAGGCTTCTCAAGCACTATGACTTCTTTTACCTGTTCTTTTTTGGACTGCGAGATGGGGAGTAAATTTAAAACATTAAAGCAGTGTGTTGCAATCTAGTCGGTAATATTCTTCAATCGAATGGAAGATAAGGCTCAAGATGTAGCTCTTGGATGATGCTGGTGTTGCAGGGCCAAGGACCACACTTTGCATAGCAGGACTTTAAAGAAGCCTTTGCTAATACAGCACCACAGTTTATACAATCAATCTTGGTTTCAGATTTCCCACTCAACATGTTATCTGAAGGGTGGAGGAATAATGAAAACAGATTATGTGAGTAAGAGCTAAATAGTGTTTATTTGAATATTGAATTAGTTTATAAGTGTATTTCTACCTATTCTGAAACTGATGCTTTCTCTCCCTCTCTCCTTTGCCCATCTCTTTCTCTCCATAAGTACTTTCATTGTATTGAAAAAAAATAGGAAATGAAGGCCTAAATGACACAACTGTTTGATACTGTTAAACACGCAGGGTTCAGCTCTGTGTACTTAGTCTAATTGCTGGCAGTAAAAATGAGCAAAGGGATTTAAGGCTTATGAATGTTCTACTTGGAGGGAATTGTAATTAAGGTTATTAAGGTCTTTGGGTTCCTGTGTATTTTAAGAAAATTAGGATTTTATGTCTTTAAAGAGACAGCACCACTTCCCTTCACAGCTATTTCTTGCCACTTGGAATCAGTCCATGTGGATCAAACTGCACGTGCCCTCCTTTGTTCTTTTGGGGAAATCACAGATTTATGTGAAACTTTTTTTTTCTATTTTGTTTTCAATTAGTTCTGTACTTGAAATGCTAGACAACATATATCTGGGACTTAGAAATGGAGAGAACTGATCTGTGTACTTTGCTATCAAAATTATTTTTTAAATATAATTATTCCTGAATTTCTTTAAAGTATTTTGACAGAATAATTAGCAACTTTTTTTGAAAAGATGACTGGTTTGTTGGCCAAAATGTTATAACAACAACAAACCATGTACTTCATAGCCTCGCAGTAACATTATTGACATTATTACAAGGTATTTATTTCCCCATATATATATATATATAAAAGGCATAACTTTTCTATGAAATGGCCTTGCTTACAGTCACTTTATTATTATTATTTTTTATACTTAAATTTGGTTTCTATCCCAAGGGCCTCATTCTTAGTGGAAAATTAATTATAGTAAATTGTGACAATAAATGTTTTCCCATATCATTCCTGGGTGAACCTTGCCCTTCCCCTCTCCCTCCCATTTTTACACGAAGCTTTGCATCCTGTTTGGGAAGGAAAGGCCATAGAGGGCCAGTGTCCTGTGATGCTACTTTCTCCTGCGAGCGTTTTCATGCTCATCTGTCCTCTTCTTTACCTAGTGCGTGTCCTTGCGTGGCATGACATATGTCAATGGGGCTCTTGTCTTTGCACTCTCAGTTCATTACAGACACATTTTTAATGGCCGTCTGCATTGCTTCAGGCTAGAGAGGCCACCTCAAGTCTTCTCCACCCTGGGGTCTCCCTCTGCTCTCTCTCCAGCTGTCAATTTGAATCTAAGAAGAACAAGCACCCCTGGTGGGTGCTACTACTGTGTGTCTTCTGTTTTCAGGTTCTCAAACTGATCAGCAGGATAGGGATTGCTTTTTTTTTTTTTCTTTACCATTTCCATAAGGTGAGAACCTGTGTCCCCTCAGAAGGACCTACTCAACCCCTCTTTCCAGCTCTTTCCCCCAACATCTTTATCTTGCCAAAGTAGGTAATTTGCTCTAATAGATAGCTTTCTTTGTTTACCTATGAGAACATTTATTGTTCTGAGTCTTGAGTTTCTGGTTTTAATACTCAAAGCCAAGTGTCTTACAATTCAATAAAATTAAAGGAAAGAACAGAGTTTTGCCTGTTCCAAGATTTAAAATACTGTTTGGAAACTCAAAATTTAAGCATCTGTATTACTTTCTTTGAGCAATCTTCCCCTGAGCCAACGAATTCCACTTGTGTATTTGAGTGTAGAAAAGACTAAGGGCTGAGAATGAAGTAAAAGGAAAAAATACCCTCTCAGTTAATACTCCAAAACATCACATTATACGTGATATATATGCTTTTTTTTAAGTAAAGAGAAATAGGAAGACTATGCTATTTTATAATCTGTTCTCTGAATCTTTTACATAAAAAGCTTTCTGCACATATTAATACTTCTATGTATAATCAATCAGTGGCTATTTGTAGTAAATATCAGTAGCTATTAGACGTAAAATATTTTATTGATGTATAATATTGTTAGCTACCCTGGTGACTTAAAAGAATTCTATAATCTAAGCTGACTTTATTTGTGCATTTACCCAATTAATTATTTTTTTCAGTTAGATTCTTAGAAGTAATATTACTGGGTTAGGCAGAAAGTTCAATATTGCCAAGTTCTGTTCTAGAAGATTTATACCAGTTTATATTACCAGGATCGATATTTGAAATGCCCCTTTCTTAAATTCACTTTTTTATTTAAAAAAATATTTTTATTAGTTCTTTGAGAATTTCATACAGTCTCTTGTAAGTATATTCATCCCCACTACTTCCAGATTCTACTTTCCATTCTTACCTATGCACCCAACTTGGGCTTTTTTTTTTTTTTTAAAGTCCAGTTCATGTTGCCCAACTACTCTTGGCAGTAGAGTTTTCTCTGTAGTGTGGTCAGCATACAAGGGATCACATAATTAAAGACAACTGACTTTTCCTCTCCCAGAAACTATCAGATGCCAATAGCTCCTCAGTTAGTGGTATGATTTCATGCCCATTAACACCCACCCCCTCCTCTCATGCCAGGATTTTGTATGGCTTGATCTTGTATAGGCCTTGTATATAGTGTTACAACTCCTAAGCATTCATATGTGCTATTTGCCTGTTGTGTTTGGAAAAGTGTTTCCTAAAGATATTCATCACTTCAAGCTCTTATAATTTTTCCATCCCCTTCTCCATGAAGATCCCAGAGTCTTGTGGGGAGACATGTGATGACTGTCCCATTTAGCATTGAGCGCTCCACAGTCTCTGAGTTCTCTTCATAGGGGCCAGTTGATTGTCTCTGTGTCAGTTGATATCTACTGTGAGCAGAAGCTTCTCTGATGAGGGTTGAGAGATAAACTGATCTGTGAGTATAGGAATATGTCATTAGTAGTGATTTTGATTCTATATCACTTTAGCAGGTTAATAGTACCAGGTTCTCTCCCAAGGCTTATCCACCTGTCTGTCCACAGGTTGTTGGCTCCATTAGCAATGCCAGGTGTAAGTTCCATCTCATGGAGTGGGCCTTACACTCAATCATCAAGTGGTTGGTTACTCCCCTAACATTCATGCTGCTATTGCAGCAGTAGGCATATCCCACCAGGCAGGTTTTGGGGGATTGTCCCATCATTGTAGGGTAATTACATGAAAACTAATGTTTTATATATTTATATGCATATATTTTAGGGAGCTTCTAAGGAGGTAGGTTTTGATATGGCTTGTTCATAAGTCTTAGTTATCCCTCCCTCTGTTACCTTCTCTATTCTCTACTCCCACCCATGGTTAAAAGTTGATAATGGAGACAGATAGGGTAAATGTTTACTTAAAAAAAAAAACTAGATGGTATCACTGTGTTATTCAGTTTGGCCTAAAACTTTTGATTCTTTTGCCTCAGTACCCAATCCAATTTTTTTTAAAATAATCAATATTCTAAGCCTCAGTGTAGGATGCAGATAACTCATCTTTTGTCACTAGTCAGGTTCAATACATTTCCACGTGTACCTTTCCAAGAGCTTATTTGTATCTTTTAACTTTTCTAGAAGGTCTTTGTGCTAGAAGAGCTTCAAATATTCTTTATACAAAAATTATTATTTGTTGTATGATGCAACATTTCCAATTTGTTGCTTTTCTTTTTGTGGATTTACCTTTCTGTCATATTTATGACTTTGTCACATAGCATATCAAGAAACTTTTACTCTATGAAAATAGACTTAAAAATTTGCAAACATTGTACATAGTATATTTGTTTGACATTGCTATGAAATTAAGAAACATTTACATGTGTTTATAATAGTTTCATATGTGAAACTAATTTGGTTTTTATTAATATTATTTATGTGATAACATCTGTTCTTTTTATGCCAGTTCTACTAAGTTCCAGTTAAAAAGAAGTATGTTATGGATTAACATTTAATTCACACTGAGGACATTTGCAGTGGTTTATAAGATGACTCAAACATCCTTGCGAGTGACTGAGTTGAATGTCGGTGAAAGGTTGTCGATGACAGCATGAACTGTGGTGTCTTGTCCATATGGACAGTGCTCCTCAGAGGCCAGACAGCTCTTTAGTTCTGTGGGGGAGGTTGGCCACAAGCATAACAGATAGAGAGAGATTCTGTGTTAAATAGATGAATTTGTATACAAGGTCATTGTTACTCTGCTCTGACTGATAACTTAAGCAGGAATGTAGGCATGCCATTTGAATCTTTGAGAATGATCAAGCAATTGAGAATTTCTGTTGAATGTATTTCTATATGGTACAAGTAAAACAAAAATGAGGCTGTGTGGTAGCCCAACAGTCCATGCAACATGTTAATGAACCTATTTCCCCAGAAAGCTGCTAATTCCACTTATTGCTATGGGTACGTATATATATATGTGCATACACACTTGCCTGTGTGGATCAGTATAAAGATTTTGTCTTGTATTGGACAAAATCCAGACTCATTTTAATCTGTGTTGACTGCCTTTTTCTCACCATTTGGTACACTCCTTTTGAGAATCTGTTGTTGGCAGGGCACTATGAGAGTAAAAAAGAATAAAGAGTAAGAAAAAGGTTTCCATGATGCCAAATTCTGCGTCCCTGAAATGCAGTTGGAGACAGTGATTACAAAATATTTGCAAGTGTCTGTTGACAAGACTTCTATGCAGAGGTGGACACCTAATTGCATCACACTGGGTGGTAGGGGTGGTGCAAATACTGTTTGTCCCATTTTTGGTGATGCTGTTTGATTACTTAGTTAATGCAGATTTGGCCAAATCATTCCACTGTAAAGACAGCTTATATCATTAGAATTACTAGATAATCCCTTGGGTAACTTTACTCACACATACAGGCACAGACATACACAAACAGACACAGATGCCCTGCCCCGCCCACATACATACACACATACCCCTTCCATCCACCAGCATTATAATAGTAAGTTATTTTGGTTAATGACTACAAAATAGTAATCTCCATATCAGTATTAGCTTTTAAAGCATTTCAGAAGATAATTGACCTAGACTGTAAAAATGTCAACAGCAGGACAATGAAGAGGGGAAGAATTATTTTAAATTAAATAAAAATAAACAAGTCAAAGCAATGCATGCCCTTTAGTTAGTTTTTGGCTAGGTGGGACATACAACATTTCAGGGATAACAGGATATGGGAAAGCAGATGGAATATTAGCATTTCATCCTTGTTCCATGCCTGAAGTCTAACAATAGTATTGTAGCTATCTATATCTATATCTATATCTATATCTATATCTATATCTATATCTATATCTATATCTATATCTATATCTATACCCATCTCTCTATATATCTATCTGATTTTCCACTTGCATTGCACTTCAAAGCCCTTTATTTTTAGGAAATTGATAAACTATAATATTTTTGTCTTTTTCCAATAGCACATTACATCTTAATAGGTGGATTTAACTTTTATTTTTGGTAAATTTACCATAAAATTTCTCATAAGCCTCAGGGATCCTTCCTCTTGGCCTGCATCTGTTTTAGGATTATTCTGTTAATTTTCTCCTCCTGAATATATTCTTTTGCATTTGTTCATTCAAATGTTTGAGTTCATCAGAGAACTTCCTACCAACTATGTTGCATTCTCTAGAAGATCGTTACTTTCTTCCTTTATGTTGTTTCACATTTTGTAAATATTCTAATTCCTATTCTAATTTGGAAACTTTAGCTATAAATACAAACCTGCCTTCTTGAGCTTTACAATTATAGTTCATGAACTTTTGAGTTTGTACTTTTTTTAAACATAATTTCTTTATTGATTCTTTGGGAATTTCACAGCATGTGTCCTAATTCTGCTCACCTCCCAGATCCCCCATATCCTTTCCTCACCACTGCAGTACCCTCCAAAAGAAAATTTACAAAATATCAAAACAAAACAAAGTAAGCAAGCAAACAAACAAAAAAATAAGAACAAAACAAGACAAAAAAACCCCTCCTCTTTTCTATCTTTCCTGCCTCTCCAACACCTCTTCATTTGTCCTGGTAGCATTGGGAGCCATGTGTCACATAGTGTACCCATTTGTCCAGTCAGCTTTACTAGCAAATGCTCATTGCAGTGTATCACTGATCTGGTTCATGCCTCTGGTTTCCGGTACACCATAATCACTGGATCATCACCAGAACTCCTCTGGAATATCCCGAGGCCACCCCTGTCATGGAGATCCTGTGGTTATCTTTCCATAGGACCAGACCCTTCATGAATTCCAGCAGGTCCTAGATGGGGTGGATGTTAGGGTGGGCCAATTCAAGGCCCTGCTGTGGGCCTCTGTGGTAGCAGAGCTGATCAGACCAGGCTACTGGGGCCACTCACCCCAGGTGAATGGGTAGAGCCAGCTCCCCTCCTCCCATACCCTCGGGGGCAGTTCTTCCTCACCTGTGGTGAGAGTCAGGGCCAGCTCTTTTGCTTCAGTGTCCAGTGAGATGCAGGGCCCAATTTCCTAGGGCCAGTGATGGGCAGGGCTGGCTCAACATGGCCCTGTGATTTCATCACATGTGGTGACACACGCCACAGACATCAACACAGACCCCAGCTGCAGCTGGAACACTGACTCAGACATGGCCCTCAGCAGTAGCTCAGACCCAGATGACATCCTAGCTCTGGGTAGAAGTACTGACCACTCAGATCAGGATGGCTCTGACAGCAGCATAACCCCCCAGACACGAACAAGGCCACAGGTTTCGATCCTAACCCTAGGCTTCTGTGTGACCTTTGGTGGCAGCATGGGCCTCAGACTTCAACACAGATCCTAGCCTTGATTGGTCCTTGGCAGCAGCGGGTCTGGAAGTTACCATTGTCCCAGTTTGCAGTGCAGACCACTCAGATCGGCACAGTCCCAGTGGCAGTATGGCCTTCTGACACCAACGTGGCCCCTCGTGGCCTGTGATGGTAGCAAGAGCCTCGGACATCAACACAGACCCTGACTGCAGTAGGACCATGGAACCAGACATGTCTCTCAGCTGCACCTCTGCCCTGGATGTCACCATGGCATTGGGTAGCAGTGCAGGCCACTCAGATTTGTATGGCCCCCACTGCAGCATGGTCCTTGGACACCAACATGGACTCATGAACTTGGGTGACTGACCTGACCCTGGGCATCCACATGGCCCTTGGTGGCAAGAGGAGCCATGGATGTCTACCCAGACTCTGGCCACTATAGGGCCAGACGTGGCCCTTGGCAGCAGCCCAACCTGGTTGACACCATGAACCCAGGTGGCAGCACAGGCCACCCAGATCTGTATGACCCCAGAATCCCACAAGGCCACAGATTGTAGCCTGGACCCTGGGTCTCTGTGTGGACCCTAGTGGCAATATGGGCCACAGACATTAACGTAGACCTTGGCTGCAGTAGGGCCACAGACCCAGACATGGCCCCCAGCTTCAGCCCTGGCCTGGATGTCACCATGGCACTGGGTAGTAGCATGTACCACTCATATCTGTATGGCCCTGGGGCACCAACATGGACCCGGGTGGCTGATGAGACCACAGGCAACTACATGGCCTTCAGTTGCAACAGGAAGCACAGGCATCAACTCATACCCTGACTGTGTAAGGCCATGGACCCAGACATGGCTCTTGGCAGCAGTCCAGGTCTGGACAACACCAGGGCTCTGGGTGGTAGCACAGGCCACCCAGACCAGCATGGATCCAGCAGCAGCATGGCCCTCAGACACCAATGGTTGTGGCTCAGACCCCGAGCTTCTGTGTTGCCTTTGGTGGCAACATGGGCCAAGGATGTTAACACAGACACTGGCCATGGACCAAGACCACTGTAGGGCCATGGACCAAGACATGGCCCTCAGCAGCAGATCAGGCCTGGATGACACCATGGCCCATGTGGAAGCACAGGCCACCCAGATCAGTGTGGCTCTGGTGGTGGCCCTTGGATACCTACATGGTCATAGGTGACAGCCCAGACACTGGGCATCCTTGTGGCCCTTAGTGGTAACATGGGCTATGGATGTCCTCACAGACCCTGGTTGTGGTAGGACCACAGACCCTGACATGGCCGTTGGCAGCAGCCTGACCCTGGACATCACCATGGCCCCCGGTGGCAAACAGGTCTCCCATATCAGCCTGCTCTTCACCACCTTCACCATGGCCCCAGGGGTAAAGCAGACCTTCCTCATCCACCTCCTCCTCACCACCTTCATTTCTTCTGTTTGCCTCTTTCCACAGCACATGAACCATTCTGCTTCTTTTTTTCTCCCATTACTTCATCACATATTTGCTCATCATAATGGGACTTACCTGCCCAGCACTGGCCACCCACTGGTCATCCTGGCCTGTGGATGCCTTCCTGCCAGAGTTTATACTTTTAGGATCACAGTTTCTCTATTTTCTTCCTAAATTTCTTATGATAACATTGTGATTCCACATCATCAACTCTTTTCCCTTGTATTAAAGTTGCCAATCCCTTTTATTTTCCAGTTATCAGAAAATCTGAAAGATAAATGATGTGTTACATAGGCTAGGGTTTACCAGACACACTGAACTTGTGTTGTTGTTTCTTGAATTCTTGTGCATCCAATCATCTACAGATGTTATGTGGATGATTTCCTCTTTACCTGAAGGTTCATATCTAATTGGCAAAATCTTGCTTCCTGAACATCCACCTCACGTTACCTCTGAGATGAGTTAGACTTCCTTCCCCTCTACACCAAGGTGCTTAGTGCTGTGCATATACATTCTATATTAGAACCAACTCCCCAGGAGGGTAGTTTGTCTGCTAAATGAAGACAATAATAAGGGATCAGTCAGCTGGATGTTACCCATGCCTCCCTGTTGATAAGGAAAACCAGGTGGTAAATAGATAGTATCTGGAAGAACTTCCTCTATCTTAAAGGAATGGTTCCAAGTCATGTGTGATACCTGTCACAATACTGATTCTCTGAGATAAGAATTATCCAGTGTATGGAAATTTTGTAATGTTGAGGATTCTGGGGGAGGGAGAGTCTGTCATCTTTGGATGTGGCCCTGATAGGCTACTCATGTTTCAGTAGATGGCTTGACACTCTTGCACGTATTTACTGGTGGCACTAGATGGGCTCAGTGAGTTTAGAAGGGTATATCAAGTTGAGCGTGAAAGGTGGTGGAAGGGGCGTAGGAAGAGTTGGAGAGGAGGGAGTTAGGTAGAGATGTGATCAAAACATATAATCATATATGGAATTCTCAAACAATGAATTTTTTGAACAACAATTTTTTTTACAGTTGTTTTACCGCTTTTCCAGAAATACTTACTAATTACAGAAGGAAGCCTAGCCGCCATGAGCTTAACCAACTGATCAAAGGTTGCTGTGGATATCGCTCCATATAAATAAAATGCTGATTGGCTGGTAGCTAGGCAGGAAGTATAGGCGGGACAAGCAGAGAAGAGAATTCTGGGAAACAAGAAGGCTGGGGGAGAGAGAGACCCTGCCATGACAAACAACATGTGAAGATGCTGGTCCGGTAAGCCACGAGCCACGTGGCAAGGTATAGATTAATAGAAATGGGCTAAATATAAGAGTAAGAGCTAGACAATGATAGGCCTGAGCTAATGGCCAAGCAGTTTAAATAATATAAGCGTCTGTATGTTTATTTTATAAGTGGACTAAGGGACTGCTGGGGACTGGTGGGACCTGGAGAGAAAACGCTCAAGCTACAAAAGGTAGTATCACAAACCATGTAATCCAGATCATCATGTGCCATTCGACATGACACACAGAAGAGGACAGGACATCACTTCATCCTTTCTCCCTAGTACAGGACCCATTGGGGAACAAAAAATATGCCCAAAGGAAAACTTGCAAATAACTCTTAGAAAGTGTGGTACTCAAGATAACAAGGCCCTCTAAATCAATATGAGCGAAGCTCATAGAAACTCTCAGAGACTGTGGCAGCATGCACAGGGCCTGCACAGGTCTGTACCAGGTCCTCTGTGTTTATATTTTGGTTTCCAGTTTAGTGTTTTTATGGGACTCCTGAGTGTGTGAACAGGTGGGTCTCTGACTCTTGTCCTTTCTCTTGGGCTCTTTTCCTTATGTTGGTTTGTCTTGTTCAACTTTGATATGATAGTTTTTGTTTTATCTTTTATATATATAAAATGTGCCTTTCCTGGAACTCACTTGGTAGCCCAGGCTGGCCTCGAACTCACAGAGATCTGCCTGCCTCTGCCTCCCAAGTGCTGGGATTAAAGGCATGCGCCACCACCGCCCGGCTTTATCTTATATTTTAAAAATTAATGTATCAATGAGTGAAAATCTAGCCATTAGTGTCAAGACAGAACTGTCATCTATACCAGCTGGGAGGGGGGAATCAGTTTTCTCTGGTAGAGTGACACCACTCCAGGACAGTCCTTATGTTCAGGAGTAGTTGAGTAGTGTGTGCTTTTATTTGGTTACAGTTTGGTGTGGAGTTTTTGTTGTTGTTGCCTGCCTTCCTTCCTTCCTTCCTATTTTGTTTTCTTTGTTTGGTTGTTGAGTTGGGTTTTTGTTTGTTTTTTGAGGAAAAACTTAAAGATGGATGGGTAGGGAAGGGAAATAGGCTGTGGAAGGATTTGGGGAAGGGAAAATATGATCAAAATACAGTTGAATTTAAAAATTATTTTAAATAAAAATATAATAAAAAATAAAAATATGATACTCATGAAAGGGCTTTATCAGATTAGAGATTGAAAGAAATAGGAAAACCTGATGCAATGTATGATGTAAGATGAGATTCTAACTTGGAAAAAAAGATATGAAGGACTATAGGAGACATTATTAGAATAATTGATAATGACAGTGGATGAGAACATAATATATCAAAGAAGTCCGAAAGACAAATGCTTTTGAAAATACATATTGAATCCTGAAAACTTGAAAAAGGACCTAATGTTTGCAAGTATGTAAATGATTCAGAAAAAAGCTTATGAATGTTTGACTGTACATTTATGTGGTCTGGTGTATTTGTATTATTACATATGCCTATTCAAATTCATGTATAGGAATACTTTTTGAGAGTCATCAAATACTATTAACAGTTTTTCCATTAATGTATATATGGGCTACTTTTTCATTCCAAGGTTGGAGAGAGTAGAGGCAAGTCCGGTCACTGAGCAAGTTACTCCTAAGTTTGTTCTGTCCACACTTCCTCTTTGGTGCATCCTTAAAGTCCAGTTTGGGTCATTTGAATGGGTTCTGAGGCTTTTTAATTACATAGGTATGTTTTCTGTGTGACTTCAAAGGCCCCTTAGCCAGGATGGGCTCTGTCTTCAAAGACAGTGAAGAGAGTGGCCCATTTGCAGGAAATTGCATGGTTTGAGGGTGATTTTTGTTTTCTTTGAACTTGTCAAGTAGAGCTCCTTGCTTAAAAAGTGCTGGCCTTTTGCTGTTTGACCGAACAGTTAAAGACTTCTCATTTATAGTTTTGGAGATTTCTCTTTAACTTCTGCCAGAAGAAACCTGTAACTCAGTTTCCCTAATTATTCTCTTTGATGTAACAGCAGTTTTATTTGGAAGTGTTGGTGGGAGTCATTTTAACAGTTTTCATGATGTTTTAATGTATTTTCTTTCTAGATGTTGTATACATTTTGCTTAGTAGGGAAACAAAAGCCATGGCTTTTGAAGTAAAAGGTGAGGGCTAGATTCAAGCTCTATGACCTCAGGAAGGTTTCTGAATCTGTTTATTCACCCATGTGCCTAGAGATTCAGAATGATAAGCATTGTCTTCAAAAAGTAGAGCATGTGGCCTCTCTGTTGTGTAGCATGTTCTCCAGTGATGTTTCTTTACTTTTGCCTCTCTGTCTTGTCTTTCTTCTTTTTCTTGATCTGAATTTACAGAATCATGTTAGAGTAGTTAGATTTCAGTTTGGGTCCCTGGTATGGATTACTGTGAAGTTAATCATATCCACCAATTAAAGCATATTAAAATGTTCTCATAAATAGTAACTGTAGGCCACTTTGTGTTTAAGAAATTGGGAACAAGATCATTTAAAGTCTGGAGATTTAGTAGTGAATCCATCTGATGCTTGCATTCACAGGTGATTATTGCCAGTGATGACCACACAATGTAGATTCACAGGGAAACACTATAGTATAAAAAGCGGAAAGTCTTAACTATTACATTAATCTTTGTCAGACTTAAGAGTTAGTGTTTTTCATTAAAGCTCAAAATTTTACAATAGAGCTAACAGGGGTGCGTTCATTCTTACTTTAAAAAAAAACAACAACAACAACAAAAAAAAACCAGTGGTGAGACCTGTGGAATTTTCCACCTCTAGATCACAGGGAATCTATAGTTGCTTTCTTTTTGTGGGTTTTGTGTTTGACATCAAATAAGCCTTTTAATTTGCTTTCCTTTTATTGCTCTAAAAGTTAAGATGGTATGAGCAGGAGGTGACAAATACTGTGTTTTCTAGAAAGTAGGTGGTGTGTATAGAGTTGTTGAATAGACTCTGTGTTATCCTCTTCCTCCTCTTCAAATTAATTTAATCTTGGCCTAGGTAGAAGGGAAACTTTTGCATATTATATGGCAATTGTTATGGGCCAGACATGGACACATATGCTGCAGTGCTTAGGAAGAATGCAAAAACTGTTTTCACATAGTGTTGCTGTAAGAAGTATTTAAGTATTTTATGGAATACAAATTTGGGTTTGTGAGCATTTTTTTCTATTTAAATAATTGGATGATCTCCTTGTATAAACATGGAACCATGTGAAAGTGGTGGTTTCACAATCTTCATCAATGTATATATTTAGATCTGCTCATGTTGGGGTTACCATGAGCACGACATTGTGTCTATATTTTGTCATGGGTCTTTTAAGTGTTTTGTTAAAGCCTAAGCCAAGTTTAAGCATGAGTAATTTGTACAACACAGCAGTTTCTAACTATGGCTTAGAGGGTCACACGCATTCTAACTTTACGATTCTCTTTTGGCATTAGAACAGTTTCATGGAATAAATTATTTTTTTTCTTGTGGGTTCCAGCAGGTGGCTTATTTTATAAAGCATGCAATAGGATTCTTCCTTTGTTTTGAAAAGGACCAGTTTCCAGACTTCTTCTTTGAAAAAATGAGCAGCACCAACCCAGCCCTTATGTTTCTTTACTTAATAATTAATGCTATGGGTATTCACAGCTGAAGAGATTATGATGTTGGTGGCCTGTTTTTTCCTTTTTCATTGTGTGTGTGTGTGTGTGTGTGTGTGTGTGTGTGTGTAAGCTTTAATAGTTTAGTTTGGAGTAAGTGTGTTATCCTTCATGGCACATTTTTCATTATATATCAGAATTAACATCCAGTGTATGGATATGCAGACAGCTTTTGTGTAAGGTAGCAAAGAAGAATAAAGCTTCTTAAGGCTTGGACTCCTAAATTGAGTTTTAGTTACAGAAGATACTTGAATATTTGTGGGTACTGTAAATATTGAATTGAGCGATTTTATTGTGCTCTATGGATGGCTGTCCCCTCATGTCTTGTCTTTTAACTTGAATTTTGATATTAACTTCTTGAAAAATGTTTCTGAAGTATTTCTTCTTGATTTATTTTATTGTCTTGTATTCATTATACACAGTGTTGGGTTTCACACAGACATTTCCTTTCAAGTATATCATGTATTCCTGTCATGGTCACCTCTTTCCAGTCCCTTCCTTTGGTACGCCCCCTCAATTTCACTTCTGTTGCTATGATAAAATATCCCAACAAAAGGCAACTTAGGAGAGAAAAGAGAAAAGGGTTTATTTCGGTTTGCAGTTCTAGAACACAGTCCATCATGGTGGGGAAGTTAAGGCAGGAACTTCAAAAAGCTAGTCACATCACATCACATCCACAGTCAAGAGCCGAGAATAATGAATCCATAAATGCTCACTTGCTTGCTTGCTTACTCAATGTTTGCTCAGCTCAATGTTTGCACTGCTTTAGAGCTCAGATTCCCATGTCTAGGGAATGGTACTGCCTGCAGTGAGCTGGGTCTTGATCCATTGGTTAACTTAAATAAGGCAATCTTAAATGGACATGCCCGCAGTGCCACCCAATGCAGATAATGCCACAATGACTGTGTCTTTCCAGGTGATTCTAGGTTGTGTCAAGTTGGCAATTAAAACTAACTTGTAGTCGAAAGTTTTCTCCAGTCCTGACTGGCCTCATGGTCCCTCAGCCACTTATAAAATAATCACTCAGAGGCTTAATAATTATTTACTAACTGTATGGCCTATGGCAAGCCTCTTGCTAGCTAGCTCTTACATCTTAAATTAATCCATTTCTATTAATCTGTGTTTTGCCACAAGTTCCGGTATGGCTTACTGGCCTGCTGGCATGTTGTTCTTTGGGCATCAGGCTGGTGCCTCTCTAGACTCCACCTTTCTCCTTCCTTTCTCTTTCCCTGGATTTCCCACCTGCCTCTAAGCTTCCTTGCTATAGACCAGAGCAGGTTGTTAACCAATGGGAACTACATATATTCACAGCATACAGAAAGAAATCCCCCAGCACTAACTGTTGTGAATGTGTGTGTGTATGCACAGAAAATGACTTTATATATCTATAGACGAATTCCAGGACCCACAAATGAGAGAAATATGCAATATTTATGTTTTTGCATCTGGTTTTATTTTTGCTTAATATGATCTCCAGCTGCATACATTTTAAAAGAAATGGCACAATTTTATTTTTTTTATGTTGTGTTTATACCGTGTTTTATTTACCTGTTTTTCTGTTTATGGACACTTCCATTTGTAAATCCTATTTGCTTCAATTGAGTACATACATACTAATTGTGGTCTTTATTCTGGGGAAGCTGCAATATAAATGAATGGTGCTGAGTTCATAAGTGCATAAATCTGTCACACCACAGCACTTATTTCAGCTTCTCTGAAATTTCCTGATTCTTGAGGATCAGGATCTAATTGGTACAGATGAAGTACTTGAAGTGCTGTGTGTTGTCAACCAAGGGTTTTTTTTTTGGGGGGGGTGCTTGCTTGCATTTCTGGAGCTCCTGACACAATATAGGCTGCTCTCCTTTGCTTCAGGTTGTTTTTTTTTTTAAATACATTGAAGGAATGTTGCTATTTCTTAAGTTGGAATGGATTGGACCAAAGTTACTTATGCTCTGACAAAGATTGGCATAGTCTTTCCATCTCTTCTAGTCTTGGAGCTTGTCCTGAGTATTAATGAAGTCTGTTAGTTGTAAAGTTAGAAGGAGAATGTGCTAACCACGTTCTGGCAGGTCTGTTCCACCCTTAAACAGAGCCATGTAAGACAGCACCCTCAGTTTGCCCCATTGTCTTCCCCAGACTTGCAGTTCCTGAGTGCTCTGAGCCTCTCTGGGACATCTTAGCTGGCTTGCACTGAAGCATTAGTAACACATGCTTCCTGAAGACCTTCTGTTTCCCAGAGGTGTATAAAAAACATCTTCTGTGATGAACAGTCCTGTGGACATAGTTAATCATGGTCGTAAATGTTCTCCTGCAGTGCCAGTTTATGAAGCTTATAGCTGGAATAGTGCTGGTGCTGGAGAGTGATTAGGGGCTTATAATTGGAGTAATTTATGTTTTGGAAGATATTAGCACTTCATGTGTTTAAGTAGATATGTAACTCTTAAATCCTTTCATAATTTAAAATCTACCTTCTTCTAGTGTTAAATTTTTCTACAGTGACATATATTTTGTTAGAAGCAAAATGATATAATTTAAGGCCTTTAATTCTGCTGTAATTAAGAATATTGATTTCTGAGAAGGGTGTGGTAGCACATGCCCATAACTTAGCACTTAGGGAGATAGAGTCAGGTGTCAAGCCTAGGCTACAGAGTGAGGTGATCTCAAAAAGCTAAAATCAAAACAAACAAAAAATAGAAAAAAGCATTCATTTCTATAAAAAGTTCTGTATTTTAAGGGCTTATACGTTTCAGAAATATTATTTTCTGAATGAATACTTCTAGAGATAAGCACAATGCAAGCTTTAATTAATAACTGACATAGTTTAAGTAGATAAAATATACTTATCAAACAATACCATTTCTGACTTACCAATGAACATTGATTTCTCAAAGCTAATACTTGGGTCACAGCTTTGTAAATGTTATTTTATTTAACTCTTTTTGTTGTTGGCTTGTTTTTCCTTTATTTATTTATTGTATTGGAAGTGGACTTTTTTCATACAATTTATTCTGATTACAGTTTTCTCTTCCCCTGACTCCTCCCAGATCTTCGCTACCTCCCCACCAGCCCAAATAAATATACACCCCTTATTTTTCTCTCTCATTAGAAAACAAGCAGGCATCAAAAATAATTAAATAAAAAAGATAAAAGAAAACCAAAAAACTAGAATAGGGCAAAACAAACAAGCAAATAAACAAAAAAGAGCCAAAGAAAAGCAAAAGAAATACATATAGATGAATAGACACACACATTTTCATACATAGGAATCTCATAAAAACCAGAAACCACAATATATAAGCAAAAGACTTGTTAAGGCTAAAAATAATTTTTTTTTAAAAAGTTCAGATAAACTATTATGAGAAAACCAAAACAAAACAGAACAAAAACCCTCCAAAAATACCACTGATTTCATTTTGTGTTGACCATTTACTGCTGGGTATGGGGCCTGCCCTTAAGTGTGGTTTGTGTACCCAGTGAGATTCCATTAGAGAAATCTTGTTTTTCCTTTGTTAGTGGTTATCAGTTGGAGTTAGTGGGTTGTGTCCACTTCCCCACTCAGCACTGGGACCCATCGGGTGTAAGCCTTATTTTAAAAGATATTGTTGAAGGACTTGTGGTGAGAAAGAAATAGAAATCCTGAGAAAATATTGTTTACCTCTAGAGAAGTGGTCCTCAATCTGTGAGTCGAGACTCCCAGGTTGAATGACTCACTAGGGTCACATATCAGATATCCTTCATATCAGATATTTCTTTACATTATGATTCATAACAGTAGCAAAATTACAGTTATGAAGTAGCAACAAAATAATTGTATGGTGGGGGTCACCACAACATGAGGAACAGTGTTAAAGGATTAAAGCATTAGGAAGGCTGAGAACCACTGCGGTAGAAGTTCAAAAATCTTGGAAGTTTTTGCACAAGATTTTTCCCCTTGATTATTCAATTTCTTCTATATTAAATTTATGTTTATTTTATCTTCTAAAATGATAATGGATGGCATTTAGTAGTGTATATATAAATTTTAATACATTTCAGATTTCAACTATTTTAAACATAGGTTTATGTGATTCTAATGTAAACATCCAGTATTAAAATTTGTTTCTGTATTATTAATTGCATTCCATGTTTTATGGTGAAATTTTTTGAAAATACTGAGTCTCATGTAAAATAGCAAAGTATCCAGATAGGAAGTATTTATTTAAATCAAATCTTAGGTGACTCATGGTCTTGCTACTTCCTTGAGCTGCTATATGGTGCTCTCCACAGCTGCTAGCTTTTCATAGTGCTGTTGTCAAGCTCACATGCACAAATTAGGTTGCATTGTATTTCATGCAAATTGTTGGGGCCACAGATTTATTTTTAAGATACACCTTGAATTTGTGACTGGGTATGCACATTAGCAATTTTATGCTTAACTGCATTAATAAAGTCACATTGACTGTTTGGTTTAAAAATTTGTGTAGCTGATAATATTACTTAATCAGCAAATAAGACGTGAGGTTCAAGTGCCAACAGGCTGTTTTTGAGTCCCTCATTTTCTAAAGAGATGTCCTCTCCTTTGTCAAGAATGGGTACCTTTACCTAGAAGGAATTTAGACCTCCTCTTGTTTGGCAGGGGCTAACTCTGGAAATAGGGGAGCATTTAAAAAAGTGTCAGGAATATATTGGAAATAGATGGCTACTCAACACCTACATATGAGATGAAAATATGGATAGCTAGTTATATTTAACACATGATCAAGATTAATAAAAAAGGCCAGACTTAGTTTGCAATTTCAAAAGAACTCAATAGGATAGACAGAATTATGAACAAGGTCTAACTCTGTTGCCTTTTCTCATGTAGTACTAGGAATGTGGTGTTGCTCCTTGGTCCAAGTATATCAAGATGTGT
Organism: Peromyscus aztecus; assembly: GCA_902168405.1. Classification (NCBI taxonomy): domain Eukaryota; kingdom Metazoa; phylum Chordata; class Mammalia; order Rodentia; family Cricetidae; genus Peromyscus; species Peromyscus aztecus. The sequence goes on along the minus strand of CABHPQ010138776.1, from coordinate 1,903 downwards.
TTGGCCTCATGCAGAATCACCATTGCCTTTTTCAGTGTTCTCCATGTTTCATGTGATGAGTTTTATCTTTCCAGCATTGGGTGGGTCTAGATTTGGACACATGTTTTGGTTGGAAGTATGAGGCTCTGGATCTCAGCAGGCTTCGAGGTTGGAGAAGTTGAAGCTTACAGAAAAAAAACAAATAAACATCGTCATCAAAGCTGGGAATTAAGAACTGTTTATCCACCTGCACACTTGAATTAAATCTCACAGCAATAGGCAGAGCCATTTGACTTATGACCTTGATAAAATAGTCGTGTCTAAGTATCTGTTTTGCCTGTGTTTGGATACAGAGTTAGGATAGTTACCATATAGAATAGGTGGAAATGTTCTGGTTGAATTGTTCCTGAGGTGTTGATTTATAATGCAGAGAAGTCTACAGGGATAACTGACATGGAATGAAGGGCAATTAAACTGAAAATCTATTTGAGGATTGGGCAAGAAGCTTCAACTTGCAGAACTGACTTTTGCTCTTGTCCTTTGGTACTGAACAAGACTGAAAGAACTGTTAACAGAGCACTTAGGGTTGGGTGTGGCACATCACTCCTGCTTTAAGAAAATTCCTTCTCTATCAGGTTACAAAGATAGCGATGATATAGACTATGGTCAGGATTCCCTAATTCATTTTTATTGTTTAAGTCTGTCAATGTTCAAGTAACTGAAGCAATGTGTCCTAACAGTTTTAAGAATACCTTTTAAAAAAATAAATGCAGGACAAAATTTGTTGACTCTGAAATCCTTGTGGTCAAGATGAAAGTAGCCTCCTGATACATAAACATAAAACAAAACAGAAAAGCCTTTAATTTTGTGTTGATTCCCTTGGTGCTGTAATTCCCTTTCCCCTGTACTTCTTACCATGGAGTATGATTTGTGATGATAAAGTGCGCTTGGTTTGACCTTTGAACTCAAAGCAAGTATAGCTTCCCTTGAGTTGTGATCACCGCGGGTTAGAAAACCTCCTGAAACATTCTTCCATGAGGACAAACCTTTCAAATTCTCTTCTGTCTTCAAAGCGAGCATTGAGATCTGATTAACCTTTTTTGAATCTGTAATTAACTCCCAACAGCAGAAGATAGGCAGCACACTCCCTCCACTGGTTGCAGAGGACTTTGTGCTGGGCTTTGGAGGCGGCCTCTGGCAGCAACTCCTGTGCCTGCTTTAGTCTCCTAGTTGTGAACGCAAGAGTTCTTAAATGCCAGTCCACAGGGTGCTGTGCTCTAGGTGGATATTGTTCTAGGGCCACTCTGAAAATGAGACAGCTGGCTTTTCCCAGCCAATTTTTCTACGCCACGGCAGCATCTACATTCCATTTCTCTTTCTGTTCCCCAGCTATCTGGACTCTATTATCCCCATAGTTTTTCTTTATGACACGGAAATGTTCAACTGGATCAACGTTTGCCAAAACTCATACTTGCTCAGGACACCAAGAACAATATTAGAACAAATCCTTTTCCAAAGGTAACTGGGAATGTAGAGAAGCTATATGGAAGTGCTTTATGAAAAGAAATAATAATTTCCAGCAGAAATACTATAGAGTTTATATAAGTGGTAAAAGTTACTTAACAATATAATACAGAGTGAACGAAGAAAAAAAATCAGCCCATAGTTGGGCTCCATAAGTGTTCAAAAGAGAAATAATAAAGGCCCAAGTGAAGAGATTAATGGAACTCATAAGAATGAAGAGTAGAATATATGTGTAGCAGAGGTTGTAAGATTATCACAGAAGTAAGAGAAGGAAGACAGCCTTTGCAACCCAAGCTTTTGGAGTTAGAAAAGGTAAAGAGAGCATGTTGATTGGATGTGGCTCAACATTACTTTTGCTTCAGGAGAATTCCTCATGTGGGGGTTATAAAGATATGTAAGA
>CABHPQ010138775.1:0-10761 GCA_902168405.1 Peromyscus aztecus | reverse complement strand
TGTGTGTGTGTGTGTGTGTGTGTGTGTGTGTGTGTGTGTGTGTGTGTGTGTGTATGTGTGTGTGTAGAGAGAGGGAGAGAGGGGGAAAGAGAGAGAGAGAGAGAGAGAGAGAGAGAGAGAGAGAGAGAAAACCAGAGAAAAATATTTGCTACAGCCTAATTTGAACTACTCTGCTTTATATTTCGAATTTTATTTCTAAAGAATAGAATACCACAACCTCTACTTAATTCATTACCAGTCATGCCACCAGCTCCACTGTACCCCTTCTCTCTTTATCCTCTGTACCTAAGCCCCACATTCTGTTGCTTCTGTGGAAGTCCATCTCCAAGTTTTTGAATGGTTCTTAGGAGGAAGAAAGAAGGACAAGAAAATATCAGATAGAGACCTAGCTGACAAGAGAAAGACAGAAAAACAGGATAGCATCAGGAGGGCCTGGATAAATACCCAACAGCCTCATCCTTTATTAAAAGGGGCTTTTTATAACATGCCAAGTAGAGAGGCAAAAGACCTACCCCCTACCCCCTCACCCCCACTTGCAAGATCAATGCACACTGTACAGCCAAGAATAGACCCTTCCAAACACCTAGTAAACATTTCCGTGGTCCAATCATCCCATTATGCAGCCCTGCAGGGTAAAGTAAGCTCAGATTCTCTGTCCCTGGGTAAGGTCTCACTACAGAGTCTCTATGGGCTCCCACAGGGCCAACAGCTAGTAGAACTGAGGATGGCCAAGGTTCCCAAATCTGCCACTGGACTACTTCGGGGCTCTGCACACAAAAACTACTCACTCAGAAGAATTTGGATCCCTCAAACTGACCATTTTAGCCAGATTTTGCAACAGCTCATCTTCTATGCCCACCTCTGTTTTCTCCAGGGAGTTGAGGACCAGCATGGACAGGTAAGGCACACTGTTTTGCTGGCTATGAATGAAGAAGAGCAATGCTCCTGAATACATGAGTGCCTGGGCATCTGCATGCTTGCTTTGGGACATGTATCATAACAGGCTTTGGAACATCTGATGCACCTAGTAATAGCTGCTCTTCTGGACACTGGCATACTCCTTGCCCTCCTCACCTGGACACTGCAGCATTTTCAGGTGCCTATGAAGCTGCCTTGCTGTTCTGCCATAGCTCTTGCCACTACCATGGGCCTGTGATCAGCTCAAAGTTGATGCTATCCCAGGTACCTTTGTCTCTGCCTGACAGCTTCCCTCCATGTATCCCCAGAATGCCCTCTACCAGAACTGACTTTTTTAGCATAAACTACAATTTATAGCTACTTCCCCATCTGCCTGCATCACTGTGAGACATACTCACAGTGTCACCTTCCTTGCTTTATCAAGCCTTGCAAAAACAGAAGGTTCCCGGCCCGACTGCAGGATTTACAATTAGATAAACTTCCTGAAACATGCGCTAATCAGCCAACAACAGGGGCCTGGGAGCGGCCCAACTGCAGGATTTATGATTAGATAAACTTTCTGAAACAGATGCTAATCAGCCAGCTGCAGGGGCCTGGAATCAAAGCGACCTCACCCTGACCCTCCCTTAAGAATTTCCATTCTTCTCTCCTTGCTTCCCCTACTCCCCCTCCCTGCCTGAAGCCCTGCTTATAAGCCTCAGCACCCAGTCAATAAACAAAACCTTGACGCGACTCCGACTGACTCTGTCATTCATTATATGCGCCTGGCTTCTCTTCCCTCTTGCCCCCATCGGTTTTCAGGTGGTCCCCCCTCGAGACCCACAAAATAACCTGGCCTGCTGGATGGGTCAATGCCACAGAGTAGTGAGGGCTCCAGGAACTTTGTCTGACTGAGGGTTTTAGGAAAAAATCACACTCATACTGATGGTAACATTTTTTATTTTCTCATTTCTGTTCTCATCTTGCTTTTCCAACTATTTTCTCATGTTGGCTCCTCTCCTTGCTCCCTATCTCAAGTCTCCTTTTTACTTATATCACATCCCAACAAAAACTTTCTCAGGCAATCCTGGAGTTACACAAAGACCACATTCCAATTAAGTGAAAGATTATAGAAACCATGACATATGTAAACATTTGGAGCTAACTCACTACAATTAGTGGTAGCTGGTGAGTGCTCAGTCTCCAGGCAAGGAGACCATAAATCCTCTGAAATAAGCCTTATGTTTTTTAGCATCAGCTCGTCTGTACTTTCCATGATACTATAGCATAATAACATTTAAATCTTAAAATGTACTTTTTGTTCTTTGTGTAGCTCCTAATTATCTAAAAACATCTGCTGCCTTCATTTGGGGCTACAGAGTCAAGTTATTTTCTGCGGCCTTGACTAGCCAGAATTTACTTTCACAATTTGCAGTCAGGAATGGCTGTAAGAAATTAATCATTTGCCTATGAGCAATAAATGGCTGTCTTTGTATTTACAACCTGGCTAGACAGCTCAGGTGTGTCCTTGTGATAGCAAGAAACCTGGTCTTAATCTAAAGTTACTATGAAACATTAAATCAGCTAATGATATACAATTGTCTTAGAGCTTGGGGGAGCAACTATTTTCTTATGTCAGCTTGAGCTATGATATAAAACAGTTCTCACTGTCTTACAATTTCTAAGTTGTGTAGTAATTCTTTGTATTCATATTTTTATCAGAATTCGGTATAAACTAACATTATTGATATCAAATGGACAATACAGTTAAAGAAAGAATCATCTTCTAGACAATCCACAGATACAATTGCCCATAGATTGAAATGTAATCATGAAATAGACACATTACAGTACAGATAGTGGAGGAGATTCCCATAGGTGTTTCAGGAAAAATTGTAGTAGCACATGAGAAAGTTACAGACAAAAGCCAACAGTATTCAGAGTCTGTAGCCTGGTAAGCCTTGCTTAAACTAGGTTTTTTCATCAAAGAATTAGCCATCTGGTAGGTTGACACCTGAATATAAATTGTCATCTGCTGTGTTATTCCTTGGCCCATGACATCTTGCTGTTGAGCCAAGTAGCAGAAAGAAGGAGGGTGTTTCAGTGAACATAGCTTGAGAAAAGTAACCTGCCAAAGCAGACACCACAGTGAAGAGCAGAGCTGAAGTACAACTTCATGGAGATCTGAATCAGAAGGGAATGATTGAGTGAAGGAGTTCTCCTGGTACTCTTAATCCTGTCCCTACCTGTACATTGAGATAGAAGAATGAAGATGAGAGGAGTCAAGACATGGCATGAACAGTACAGCTTCTTCTTAGACCAGGGTCTACTGTCTGGACTGTCTCCCTGTGTCATTACCAGGGACCTCAGAGAAGAAGAGGGATTAGTCATGAAAATGAGTTCTCATTAACTCCTCCTAGTGGTTGATTCACAGTGTGAGTTCCTGAAACAGCAAGCCAGGTGAAGTGAATTACTTTTTCCCATGGATAATGCAGATGGTAACACACACATGCCCATGTGCAAAGACCTCTTTCAGATCCACAGTAGGTCAGTTGCTGATTCCTCACAAAAAGTGGAGGACTCCGTTAGGGTTACCACATGTGGGTGCCTGTCCTCCAGAAACTCCAGAGAGAGACTCAGTACACTCCTTTAAGTTCCAGAGCAAGAATCACTTTTCACAATTGTTCAATACATCAGTTCTGCTGTGTTTTCTTCACCTTATATTTCAGAACATGAAAGGAGAACTACAGGGGGCATGGTGATGTGTTCCAGTGGAGCCATCACTGATGTATTTCTCTGATGAATGTGGACAGGCAGGGACAGCACACAGGCAGTCAACTCAGGACGGTTTGTGCACCACCCAGGAGCTGAGGACAAAAAGTCTTGAGCAAAGAAAAATCAGTCTGTCAATGTGAACATTTCAAACCAGGAGATACATTCCCCTTTAGAAGATCAAAGATGAATTACATATGTCTTTATACTTCAGAAGACAAGGCACTTCTTTGGGATGCTGTGTGTGGAGAAAAGGGGCCTTACAGTAGTGAAGTGGGCATGGATAAAAGTCACAGGAGAGGAGTAAAAAGGATATCAAATATCAATACAAGTGTGAAGGTGTGAAGCAGAGTGCAAAGCCAGGCAGTATGCCAAGATGGCATGTTTGGCTTTCAGACAAACATTTCATTTTTTTTCAGTAGTCATTTAACCACAGCTCTCTTTTTGTTTCCTCTAACATTAGACACTCGGCTCTAAAGTTAATCTAAAAGATTTTATGGTCTGAACTTGCACATAAGGGACCTAGAAGAATACACTTGCATGTAACTGACTTAAGTCAAGAGCAGAGAACTAGGGAAAAGCTGAAATGGGATAGGTCTTGGAGGTGCATCGCTGACCCATTGAACCTGTGTTGGGAAAGGAAGTGATGGTACAGGGTAAAAGATGTGTCATAGACAGTGACTTAGGAAATGAAGCAGGACTGAGGAACTGCTTGGAGGTTAGTTATACATTAACCATATGAGATATGAAAATGTGGAAAAGTGTGAGTTGAAGCAGACTTAGAATTTCACAGTTATTTTCTGTCAGTAAATGTACCAAGCACAGAACGATAATACTATATTTAAGAGAACAATGCCTACTACAAAAGAGTCTACTTAAACAATAGGTTCAATGGGAAGCATGTGGATGTAGTGTTGGCTAGTTGTTTGCATTTTTCTATTTTATTTATATTTTATGACCATTTAGAATCATTAAATGTAAACTAAAAGATATTGTGAGAAGCTGCTTCCAAAGGCATCATTGTAGACAAGCTCTTTCAGATGTGTAGAAAGAGTAAGGCCCAATAAATTGAGTATCCTGCACTGCTTTTCATGTCACTGTTACCTTGAGAAACACAGGTATGTCTAACTTGAATATAATATTCAGTCTCTCGTCAGTCCTTAGGCCACCACTCAAAGGTGTGCACACTATATATCTATTACCAAGTATATATATACTCAGAGTCATAGAAACAGCAACAGGCTGTTAGAAAGAGTCTTGAGGACACAAAGAAAGAGACCACCACTCCCACTAAAGCATCTTAACAATGAAACTTCTGATCTGAAGGGTGGCTGTTCACAGTAATGGCTGAGCAACTTCCACCTTTTATCCCTTACTCAAGGAGGAACTGGGTTGTCCTCACTAGCTGAGGTCCAACTTCCCGGTGTATTCCCAGATTAGAGTCCATTATTACAGGGAACTCAAAGAAAAAAAGAGCTATACGATCTTGTGGACTCACACACACAATCAGCAACTAACAAAAATGGATACATATTATGCAATCATTTGCTGTCTTGTTCTCAGCTCATCTTCCATCTTATAGAATTCAGGACAGTCGATCTAAAGAATGGTGACACTCAAAGTAGTGTTTCCACATCAAATAATTAAGATAATTCCTCAGGTCATCGAAAAGTTCTCCACATTGAGACTCTCTTCTTAGGAGATTCAATGTTGTCAACTAAAGCTTGTCATCACAACATTATTATCATAAAATATGTTGAAATAAAACATTTTGTAGCTTTAGACAATAGCTTTTATGACCTTCTCTCTAGTAACAGAACATGTACTCTGAGCCTAGAGAGATTTAGCCACATGTAAGAGGACAGCAGTTATAAGACTATACCAGGGTATTTGTATTCTACTTCCCCATCTGCATGTGTCAGTGTGGAACTGGTCACTGTACCACAGAGCACAATAATACATAGCCTCATCCTCAGGCTGTGCCCCTGTGATGGAGAGAGCAACCTTGTCTCCAAGCAGGGAGCCTGTGAATCGGGCAGGAACACCTGGGGCTCTGTAGGTAGTGCCACCTATCAGACCACTGGGTACCTGGTAAGATTTTTCTTGGACCCAGTTGGCATAGTTACTTGTAGTAACAGCCCCAGTACTTGAGCCACAGGTGAGTGTGACTGTCCCTCCAGGAGATGTGGTGAGTGAAGATTCCTGAGTCACAACAGCCTGGGAAATGGCTCCTGCAAACAGATGAGAAATCCAGTGGTCAGTAGCAAAGCAGAGAAAAGATGTGCACCATTGCATACCCACCCTGGCCCTGAAAGACTCCCTGACCTGTGCAGTGAGCCAGAAGTGTGATCCAAACAGAAGTCCAGTCCATGACTCTCAGTTCAGGTCTGTTCTTTTCAAGATTGCTCAGCTCAAGACTGTGTCAGAGTGCCTACTATATATAACTCCTAACAAGGGGGCAGTTTTGCATTAATGCAAATGGGATCCTTTTCCATGGTAATTTTATGCTGTCAGATGAAGGTAGTTGAGCTCACACAAGTTATTGATCAAATATAGGTCAAGAGTATTGCATTACTGTTCAGCTGCCTTTGCTTTTCCAGAGACAATAGTGTCTTCTGTCTAGTGTCCTAGAGGGGCATCAGCAGTGCAAGCCATGCTCCACCAAGTCTTGCCCTACTGACAGTGAGAATCATTGGAAGATGCAGGCCAATGTAAAGGAGGGAATAAGGAGAAAGAGGCAAAGTAATTTAAAGAGCTCACAGTTAGTTAGGTAAGGATGGGAACGTGACTTGAACTTCAATAGTTTCTTCATCACACTTTTCAACTCATGCAAGATGATTGTGTATGGTATAATGAGTCTAAATCTGCAATATCAACTCACCAGGATGCCTCATTACACAAGCCTGTGTAAGAACTTGTGAATGGAACGACATGAGTGGAAGCGGGCAGGGACTTAATTCAAGTAGATCTCTGAGCACTGCTGGAGGTAGAAAGTATTTCAAAAGCAGTCAGTTTTACAGTCAGCATCACTTTCTCATATGGCTTCTCATTCTGCTCAAGTGTGCTAATTCATTAACACATGGAAATATTAATGCAAGGCAGAATTATTCATGGTTCAGATACCCAAATGTGTGTAAAGTAACAAAGAAACTGTAGCTTATCTACATAAAGATGCCCTGCACTGAAACTAGGAAGGATCAAGTGCATGTCCACACCAACATATAACTGTGTTTTTAAATCATCTTGTCAGGTATTTGAAGACTGTTATTTCAGAATTTAAGTGCTTGTTTCTGATAAGATGGGATGCAGTTTCAAGCAGCAAAGCAGATAACTAGATCCATGCTTCATCAAATGAATATGCAGACATAAATATAGGGTGAAAGAGAGAATCTAAATTTTCATTTGTTAAATAATAAAAAGAGCCAATCCAAAGTTTCATTTGTTAAATAATAATAACTATATATATACCTATGCATGTATATACTATATGTGTTAATATACTAAAAAATAAGTGTTTATATAAATTATGTGTGTATACAAAAATGCCAAACTTTGTATCTAACATAGGTATATATATATTGTTTTTGTTTTTCGAGACAGGGTTTCTCTGTGCAGCTTTGTGCCTTTCCTGGAACTCGCTTTGAAAACCAAACTCACAGAGATCCGCCTGCCTCTTCCTCCCGAGTGCTGGGATTAAAGGCGTGCGCCACCACCGCCCGGCCCGTAGGTATATATTTTATAAAAATTCCAGTTCAATAAATTTATTTTAAATATATTACAATGATGTAATTCTTAAAATGATATAAATAATAAGTTCATATTAGAAACTCTTCCCAAAAGATTATTGATTGAAGCTGGGCGGTGGTGGCCCACACCTTTAATCCCAGCACTCGGGATGCAGAGGCAGGTGGATTTCTGTGAGTTCGAGGACAGCCTGGTCTACAGAGAAAGTTCCAGGACAGGCTCCAAAGCTACACAGAGAAACCATGTCTCCAAAAAAAATTATTGTTTGAAATATGGTTATCAAAACAGAATAATGATGCAAATCTCTTGCCTTTTGTTTTGGGTTCCACAAAATATATAAATTATTTCTAAGACAATATCAACATTTGGAATCAGGATCTGCATCCCAAGGCTGGCAAGAATTGACTGTTCAACAGAGTAGCAGATAAAGGTGCTCTGCCCATGAACCACAGCTAACTTTCTCACATAAAAATCAGATGTGGAGTAGAAAATCTGAGTTAAATCAAGAAGGAAAATGGCTACTGGGTGTATCAACAGGAGAGGACTGGGTGTGGAGAAACATGGGGATGACAGAGCTTACAGAACTCAGGGATTTGAGAGTCAGATTTGTCTTAGTGTGAACACAGATAGGTGCCAACCCCATCCAACATCCAGCATTCACAAGATAGAAAAATAGTACCTCTAACCACTCATTGATACAGGAATACTTCTATTACCAGATGCCTGAGTGGATCCAGGAGTTTCTGTGAAAGCAGCTACACCTGAGCAGTGAGGAGGTGGGGAGGGTTGTGACTGTCTGCTGAGATCTCAGGGCCCGAGCCTGGCCTGTAACAAACATTCAGAGTAAAACATGGACACAGATGTGGTAGTGGTGACAGGGTTACAGACAGTGCTGAGACAGGAAAGGGGACATCTCATGTAGCCCTGGGGCCTGAAGGAATACAGTGAGGCCTCTGCTTGGTGACTCAACATGCCTGGCTTCTGCTGGTCATGTTAATAATGCTTACCATAGTAGACACTCATGCTAATGACTTCAGACAAAATGACATGTGCCCCTGGACAGATTATCAAGTCTCCCCATGCCTTCTTGGGACTCTCTAGTGTATATTTTTTTTTTAGAACAAGATTTTTATTAGTTTTTATTTGGTCATGGACTTTTTAATATTTTAATGCCACCTAGGAAGTATGCCAGTGAAGGACACCCAAAAGATATAGGGCATATGAATATTGTGGGGATTTATTAAGGCAACTCCACAGAGTTAAAAAGGAAGTTTATTTGGGGTAATTTATAGCCAGTAAAGGGGTTGGTTGGATTACAGGATCCAAGAGAGGTGGAGTACAGTCCAGCGAGGTTCTCTGGAGAACTCTGCTTGATCTATCATCCAGCATCCAGGATCAACAGGAAACAAGAGAGCCAGCACATCTGGACCAGGGATCTTCAGGGCTCTCGTTTTGGCCCTGCCCCAGGGGCAGGTCATAGGTAGGTGTGGCAGTAACCGTAAGTCTCACTATGGGTAGTACTTCCAGATCAAAGTGGAACAGCCACCCACTACATATGAACCCAAGTTTTTCCATCTCTTTTAACTAACTGAAACATTTTAATGAATATGTGTTCCATTAAGATGAGTTTGAGGCTTGAACGTCTAAGATCAAAAACACTGAAGACAGCTTATGTTGGAGAGGATGTGGAGCAAAGGGAACCTACACTGTTAGTGGGAATGCAAACTTGTACAGCGACTTTGGAAATCAATATGGTGCTTTCTTAGAAAACTGGGAATCAATCTCCCTCAAGACTCAGCTATACCACTCTTGGGCTTATACCCAAGGAATGTTCAATCATACCACAAGGGCACATGCTCAACTATGTTCATAGCAGCATTATTTGTAATAGCCAGGACCTGGAAACAACCTAGATGCCCTTCAACTGAAGAATGGATAAATAAAATGTGGTACATATACACAATGCAGTACTACTCAGCAGAGAAAAACAACGACATCATGAAATTTGCAGGCAAATGGATGGAACTAGAAAAAATCATCCTGAGTGAGGTAACCCAGACTCAGAAAAACAAACATGTTATGTACTCACTCATAGGTGAATACTAGATGTAAAGCAAAGGATAGCCAGACTGCAACTCACAACTCTAGGGAGGCTACCTAGTAAAGAGGACCCTAAGAAACAGAGGGATCACCCAATGACAGAGAAATGGATGAGATCTACATGAGCAAACTGGATGTGATGGGGGGTATGGAGGGCAAGGGTCTCGGGAAAGAGAGCTTAGAGGAGCAGGAGCTCCCAGCTGAATCAGGAACAGAGTGGGAGAACAAGGAAAGAGATACCATGGTAAATGAAGACCCTATGGGAATAAGAAGAAGCAAAGAGCTAGAGAGGTCCCCAGAAATCCACAAAGATACCTCCATAGTAAACTACTGGCAATGGTCGAGAGAAAGCCCGAACTGACCTACTCTGGTGATCGGATGGCCAAACACCCTAACTGTCATGATACAACTCTCATCCAGTGACTGATTGAAGCAGATGCAGAGATCCACAGCCAAGCCCCAGGTGGAGCTCCAGGAGTCCAATCACCGAGAGAGAGGAGGGATTAAATGAGCAAGAGATATTGAGACCATGATTGGAAAAAGCACAGGGACAAATAGCCAAACTAGTGGAAACACATGAACTATGAACCAATTGCTGAGGAGCCCCCATGGAACTGGATCAGGCCCTCTGCATAAGTGAGACAGTCGATTAGCTTGAACTATTTTGGAGGACCCCAGGCAGTGGGACTGGCACCTGTCCTTAGTGCATGAGCTGGCTTTTTGGAACCTAGGGCCTATGCTGAGACATTTTGCTCAGCCTTGGTGCAGGGAGGAGGGGACTGGACCTGCCTCAACTGAATCTACCAGGCTGAGCTGAATCCCCAGGGGAGACCTTGCCTTGGAGGAGGTGGGAATGGGGGGTACACTGGGAGGAAAGGCTGGGTGGTGGGAGGAGGAAGGACAGGGGAATCCATGACTGATATGTAAAATTAAATTAATTATAAAATAATTTTTTAAAAGATGAGTTTGAGAATAGTTACAATCAATTTGATCCACAGGCTGCATTCTAAGAGTGACCAAGTACCCTTATCATATCTGAGAAATCCCTGGACACAAACAAGTCACTGTTGCCCAAAAGCCCCAAGATAAATTCAGGTCAGTTTGGTCATGCAGGAGATTTCAGTTGGGTCTTGGCTTCTCCAGGAAGCAGAGAAGCAGAGCTCCCACACTGCAGCCACTGCTCTGGCTGCAAGGGAGTGTGACACGTGCTCCAGAGGATACACTGTGAGGGCATGCTGTAGTGGGTAG
>CABHPQ010138773.1:0-29832 GCA_902168405.1 Peromyscus aztecus | reverse complement strand
GTATAACCCCAGCTCTCCAGTGTGGCGATGGGCACCTCTGTATAACCATAGCTCTCCAGTGTGGCTATGGGCACCTCTGTATAACCCCAGCTCTCCAGTGTGGCAATGGGCACCTCTGTATAACCCCAGCTGTCAGGCGTGGTGATGGGCACCTCTTTATAACCACAGCTCTCAGACGTGATGATGGGCACCACTGTATAGGCCAGCAGTGTGCCAGAATCAAAGCCAGCCTGGGCTGCTTAGTGAGGCCCTGTCTTTTGAAGAATAAATGAAAAAAAACCAAATAAATTGCTAAATCATTTATTGCCCCAAATCATTTATCAGTTCTATAATACCACATTTTATATTTAGGTCTTTTATCCATTTTGAGTTAATTTTTTGAGGACTTAAGGTGTATAAATAAATTTATTTTTTAAATATTAAGTTGTCTGACATGTTCCAACATGATGTGTTCAAAAGCTTCTTTTCTCGGAGTTTTTAACTTCTTTATTAAAGACCAGTTGACTGCATGGTTCTCTCTTTTCTGTTCCATGTCCCTTGGTGGATACTTTGAGCAGTGCCACATAGCCTTAATTATTAGAGATTTCAGTTTTAAAGTACTTTGTTCTTTTCCTTCAGTATTCTTTTGGATCTTCTGGAGTTTATAACGTTCAGACTTTTCTACACTCACCCTCCAGCAAATCTGGAATCAGTCCACTGTGCTTCTGATACTTTCTTAGAGGACTTAATCTGCTTAACATAGAATCCACCTACAAACTGCACTCACTGGTGTTAGCTAGGAGAGTTGAAAACTTAATTCCCTGTAAAACCTGTACATATATGTTTATAGAAGCTTTATTTTTAATTGCCAAACTTTGGAAAGCACTAGTGTGTCTTTCAGTACATGGTTGGAGAAATATACTGTAGTATATTCAAACAATGGACTATCATCGAGTAGTTTTAAAACAGTGAAACCAGTCTCAATGATAATGTATATGTTATACATCAAACCTGAAGAACATACAGGAAGTGAACTCTGAAGTAAACCATGGAGTTTGAGTGATAATGACGTGCTACTATGGGCTCATCAGTTATGATAAATATAATATCATTTTGCCAGGGAACTTTGGTAACAGGAGGACATGCATATATGTAGAGATGGGAAATTTGTGGGAAATTGTTGTGCCTCTTACTCTAAAAAAATACTAATTTTAAAAATTAGACTAAGTGCTGAAGGAAAAATGAAGTTTTTAAAGCCTAGAAGTACTGTATTAACTTTCAGTTTATAGACTTTGATGCTACCATTGAAGCATTTGTTAAAAACTGATCGCTGAAAAGGCCTTTTCTAAGCTGACTCTAGTTTATATATGCTGGAATAATGAAGAACAGATTGTTATATGCTAAGTTCTTTGATTCACTAAACTCCTTCCTTTAGCATCAACTTTTTATGATTCATAACTTCAGAGAAGTGCTTTTGAAAATGTATTTTTGGGAAGAGCAGAGAAGCTGAGATGGCTGAGTGAGTAAATGCTTGTTGCCCAGGCATGAGGACCTAAAGTTCTGAGCTTCAGCATCCACATACAAAGTGAGATATGAATGGCAGTGCCTGTAGTCCCTAGTCATGGGAGAGCAGAGACAGGCTCAAGATCCATACTAGCCAGCTGGTGATCACACTGTCTTAAAAAATAAAATGTGAGGGCTGGGGAGATGACTCGGCGGTTATGAAGGCTTGCTGCTCTTCCAGAAGACCTGAGTTCAGTTTCTAGCACCTACACTGAGCAGCTTACAACTGCCTGCACTTCTGACTCCAGAGGAGCTGGTGCCCTCTTCTGGCCTCTGTGGGTACCCTGGCATACATGTGGCATATACTCACATACAGTACTGGGGATGACAAGAGAAAATGGCTTAGTGGTTAAGAGCATGTACTTCTTTTTCAGAGGGCCTGAATTTGGTTCTTGGCACTCAGTTCACAATAACCTGTAACTACAGATCCAAGGGATCTGACATTCACATCTGGACTCCAGGCACTGCATTTGTACCCCCATACAGACACACGTACATGTATGTAATTAAACATAAATCTTAAAAAATTAAGATGGAAATGTACAGAGATCTGACATTGACTTCTGACTTCCACGGGTATATAAACCCATGTGCAGGTATGCCTGCACACACATACACATAAGCATGAACACACACACTCACTGTACACACACATAGTAAAAAAAAGTATAGCAGAGATACTATTCTTTATACTGTTTATGAGCATTTAAAGGAAGGGTTTTCTTTAAGCTTCCCTAGAGCATCATTTGAAGACACATTACTTGTCTTTAAACACTACCATATTGATTTTGAAAGTATGTGTGGAGTTCAAAATTCCATTGCGGCTAGTACACTAGGTACATCAAATCATAAGTAATTTAATTTTAACTGTTTCAGTACCACATACATTACTTTTTATTATTTTTGAGATAGTATATTTACTAAAGGTATAATGTAATGTACAGGATTCAGAAAACCTGTACTCATTATATGTAATAAATACTAAAAATTGAGTTGGGCGTGATGGTGCATACTTTTCATCCTAGTACTTGGGAGGTCGAAGCAGGCTGGCCTCTATGGGTTGGAGGACAGCCTGACCTACAAAGTGAGTTCCAGGCCAGCCAGAGCTATATGTGAGACCCAGTTTGAAAACAAACAGCAGGTGCGCTGGGCCAATGGGGCTGGGGCTGTTGCAGGGTGTGGGTGGCAGGCGCTGGCAGTTTGAGTTGCGAGGTGTCAGTGGAGGTGGCACAGGCATGGCAGCGAGGGAGAACATGTCTTAGTGGGCAGTCTGGGTGACCTGGAGATGACAGGATTGGACATTGAGAAGGATCAGATTGTGGGAGTGGCCTGTCTGATAGCTGACTCTGATCTTAACATTTTGGCTGAAGGTTCCAACGTGATTATCAAACAGCCCAAGGACAGCATGTCAGACTGGTACAAGGAGCATCATGGGAAGTCTGGTCTTACCCAGGCAATAAGGGAGAGTACAGTTACATTGCAGCAGGCAGAGTATGAATCTCTGTCCTGTGTACGACAGAGCAAGGGCTCTGTCCATGTGCAGGGAGTTCATTTCATGCAGACAAGAAGTTTCTTGACAAATTCCTGCCCCAGTTCATGAACCGTCTTCATTATAGGATAATTGACGTGAGCACTGTTAAAGAGCTGTGCAGACGCTGGTGTCCAGAAGAGTATGAATTTGCTCCGAAGAAGGATGCTTCTCATAGGGCACTCGATGACATTAGTGAAAGTGTCAAAGAGCTTCAGTTGTACCAAAATAACATCTTCAAGAAAAAGACAGGGTGAAAAGAAGTGGGAAATGATAAAAAGTGGGGAAGTGAGAACTAGGAGTTGATGCCAGTTCTTAGCTGCACAGCCCATCTAGTTCTCTGGAGGCTACTTTAGTGACTCTCTCCTGCTGGTAACTCAGCAGAACACGTCTTCTAAAGAAAGAAATTTCCAGTTACCTTTGCCTCTCCAGACTCATAGCAGACAAGACAACGCTATTTGTTTCTTCTAACCTGCTGTTTCCGTTACAACATAGCAACTCCTTGTGAGCTTCAGGCCACTCCCATCCCCTTGATCTATTTGTGCATTTGCTTTTCAGCCATTCCTTTTGTTTGAAAAATAAATAATAAAGTTAGTTCTATTGAAATGCAAAAACAGCAACAACAAAAATCTTTTCAATGGCAATAGTATATAAAAATACATAAATGAAAAAAATGTAAAGACATTTCTAAAGCAATAATTTTATCTGCCTAAGAATATTTTAGATAAGTAAAGGATAAATTATATAATAAGAAGATGATAAAAGATAAGTAGCTTTATAAAGAAAGGAAATCCCAAATGAAAAAGAGATTGCCAAGTTATTACAAATAATGCATTAAATACACACTAAAAAGATTATTATTCATGCCTATCATTAACAAAGATTAAAAGGAGTAATTATACCAGTATGAAATATGAAATTGTTTGAGAATACCATAGAGCTATTACGCTCCATCTTAATGATAGTTTTGTAAGACAGCAAAATTCCTTACATGTTTATACAAATGTATGTATATGTTTATGGTCTCATACAGAAACATACGAGGGCAACTATGTGGGTAGCAGGTTAAATGTATACTTATATGGTAAGAACTATTACAAAATTAAACAGTTGATTTTTTTTTTTTTTTGAAGGTAAAGGAAGAAGCCATCATAGAGATGTGCTTTAATATGTATTCCTCCAGCAGGGAACATAATAAGTTCCTCAAGTGAAAAGTAGCTGTTGTCTAAGGAACATATATGTACACACATGTATATTCATACCTGTGCCAGTGTAATAGGGTGTAAGGGAGATGAATGGGCAATAAAGTCAGACAAGGAGCTGGAGAATAGATTGTTTCTACTGTGTGCTGAGTGAGTTTGTTACCATTTTCACTGCAGTGAGAAATACCAGCTCGCACTTAAACAGGTTGAGCATTTCACTTTGGATGTTACTTGGCAGTATGAAGTGTTCAGGATGAGTTGGGAAATCCAATAAGATGATTACATGAGCAGTGTAGATGAGAGATCCTGAAATTTGAGTGATACTGATATAGATAGACAAGGGAAGATACAAGGTCTATTTTAGAGGTGAAGCTGGCAATTTGCTGATGGTGTGGATTATTAAATAGGAGTCAGCATAATCTTAAAAGGGTTGTATTGTTTTAAAACCATGAAAAATATTTTGGTCTCAGAACTACCTCAGTTAGCAGGTTTTAATTAGAGAAATAGCAAAATAGATCGATGGTTTTGCTTTTGTTATTTGAATAGATAATAATACATTTATTGAAACAGGTAAGACTGGAAAGAGCTCTTTTTTTTTTTTTTTCATTGAAACAACCGCTAGTCAAAAATCTGTGAGGATAAAAGGGAAGGAGCCCTAGTTAAAAAGTCTACAGGCACCTAAACACATGAAGTCTGATATGTAGGAGTAAGTGAGCAGAGGAAGAAGATATAGCTAAAAGCTGAGAGGAAGCAATGAGTTCAGTTCATAAACAGCCGGTGTAGAACTGCTTAAAGAGCCTGGTCAGTTTTGTCCAACACTGCTGAGGTGGAAAGTAAGATAGCCAGTGATCGTTGACTTTAATCACACAAATTCGAGGTCACTTAAACATTTCTTTCAGGTGTTTTTATTTTAAAGTAGAGAGAGAGGGCTTGGACTGGAGTGACAAGGTGGAGTTGGAAGAGAATGCCAGAGCATATTTACATGATTGCGGTATTTGACCTAGCCGAGCAGGATACAAAGAGAAGAGAAAGGCATACGAGAATGAGTAAGGTTAGGCATCAGTGACAGCAGAGAAGGAAAAATTAAGAAAAGTGTGGATGAAGCAACTAAAAACTAATTTGGGGATAGAATGATGAGGTAATTTGTGTCTGTGTCTGTGTCTGTGTGTGTGTTCTTTTTATCCAGTGTGAAGTAGTTTTTGGAGGAGATTGAAGTTGTAGGAGACAAGATGATGATATAACAAACATGAAATTAGGAGTATTAGGCATTATTGCATGTGAAATTTATGTCTTAATTCAGAGATACTAGGTGTGTTCATGTGTATTTGTTGATAGTTTGATAATTGGGTGTATGTTAGAAAGTCAGTTCTTGCTTGGGTCTGTGTCAGGCAAGTATGTTAATGAGAGAAGAGGAAAGGATTTATGTATATTTGAAGGGGTCAGACTATAATAGACCATCAAACCTAAAGAGTAAAAAAAAAATGTGAAAAGAGATAGATACAGTTATGCATCTCTAATTGAAAATTCCAAACATCCCAAATGTCTCCAAAGTCTGAAACTTGGGTTCTGACACAATGTCACAGTAGAAAATCTCATACCTTATGTAATGGGTTATAGTCAAAATATGGGTACACTAAAAATGTGTGAAATTGTCTTCACCTTGTGTGTATAAGGTGTATATGAAAGGTAAGTTCATTGTATGTCTGGTCCAAGGTCCAGTCTTCAGGATAACTCAACTGTGAACATGCAAACATTCCAGAAATACACAAAACCCCCAAATTTGAAACACATTTTGCTTCTGAGCATTTTGAATGAGTGTTACTTGACCTGTATTAGCAAACTGGTAAGGTCAGTGGATCTGAGGACTCGACAAGGTAAAAGAATGTCTGAAGAGATGATACAAAAGTAAAAGCTGAACAAGAAGCCATCAATGTGAACTCTGTGACATTGAGAATTTGAGATGATAACGATTATTGGTGGTGGTAGCACTGAGGATGTGACACTGAGTGATTAGGAGCAGGACTGGGAAAAGAGTCAGGTGGTACTGCTTGAAGAAAAGTGACAGGATTCTGAGTAACTTCATGCTTACCCCCAGGAGGGATATTGGATGGTGTGATTTCATGGTAGAAACTTGAGAGTTCTCAATACCTGAGAATTTTGAAGCGTAAGAAGAGAAACTATGGAATAGAAAATAGGAAAAAAGGACTTCTCTTCCAGGAACTTTTAGAATAAGGAATATATTACTTTAAAATCATGAAAAACATGATTTGGTCTCAGAACTACCTCAGCAGGTTTTAATTAGAGAAACAAAGAGATTGATGGCATCAGATAATGTTGCTTGTTTTAGACTGAATTTTAGTAGAATGGGAAAAAGGCTTGGCAGGGAAGAAGAAGCATAAGTTAGATTAGTAGTTTGACTTAATCATTTAGGAGCTGAAATCTAGGAGAGGTTGGTTTCTGATGGTACCAATTTAAGCTGAAATAGAAGAACCACTGATCACCTGTTCCCTTGCCTTCGGTAGTAGTCCCAGTCAAGGGTAAGAGAATAATACCTCCCTTTCAGAGCCCTTGGGCATACACAATAAATACAGGACTGCAGTGCTATGGCAAAGTGGAGGGGAGGATTGTGTGGAGCATGAAGCTAGAAACCTTTCACCTTTGAAATCTGGCTCAGTATAAAGAAAGACTCATCATTAAGGAGACTTTATTTCAAATACAACTAAGCTTTTAATAAAAAAAACCCTGTTTTTCTTTGTCTAGGTCACTTTTACAAAGAGAAAGTTTGGATTGATGAAGAAAGCCTATGAACTCAGTGTGCTGTGTGACTGTGAGATAGCACTCATCATTTTCAACAGCTCTAACAAGCTGTTTCAGTATGCCAGCACTGACATGGACAAAGTTCTTCTCAAGTACACAGAGTATAATGAGCCTCACGAAAGCAGAACCAACTCGGATATTGTTGAGGTAACACACATATTTAGTAATGTGTGAATTGCAAATAATCCTTAACTTTAAAAATGTCATTAACTGTCACATTTCTTTGTACTTCTAAAACATGGAACTATTTCTTAGAAGGACCTACATTTGCTATTTGATGTCTCAGTTGTTATTCAAACAAAACGAATTAAGCTCTATTCCATACAAATTTAGCATTTAAGCAGTATATAGTTTTAACCAATGGTTACTTATTTTGCTTAAAAGTCAATAGCTATAATTTTAGCACATCTTAATTATTTCATTATACTATATATCAGTGATGACTCACATTAACCATAATGAAAGGGAAGTAAAGTTTGAACAGTCCCTTGTGTGTAGAGGCAGGGAATCCTTGTCCTGTTTTATTTGTCCACACTTCATTTAGTGTCTCTCATATGTTTGTCAACCTACTTAAGTTTAGATCAAAGAAAGAAGGTTTCTCTTTGATTTTGTTTGTTTGTTTGGAGATATAACTTAGGCTGGCCTTGAACTTGCCACCATCCTCTTTCCTTAGCTTCGTGAATACTTTGATTACAGGTGTAAGCCACCACACCCAATTTCCTTGAATTTCGTCCAATGACATTTGAAGTTAACTTCACAATTACCTTTGTGTATTTTTATGTTTATTCTTTATATTTAGAGGTTTTGTTCCATTTTAATTTTTGAAGGGAATGTTTTCATTGCTTTAAAAATGCTTTCATTGGCCTACTTCTATGATATTAGAAAGAAATCACTAAAATCGGGCATTTCCTTGGAGAAAGTATTGAAAACCATGTAAGAATGACACAGAACTGAATATAAGAACAAATGGAGTCTGAGTTTGGACTTTATATCCAACAGTTTAGCAGTCTCCTATGTCCCAGTCTGCTTCAGTATAGTCAATATGCTCTTAACCTTTAAGTTATGTTTTCAGACTTTACCCATTGGAATTTTGATGGTTTTTGTTTTGTTTTAGTTTGTTTTTTTTTTTTTAGATGTAAGCCAACATGAATCTTACTAATAGTTCTCTGTGAGTTATAATTTTATAGTATATAGGAGTAACTATATTATCAACATTATTGATTTGTTGTGGTAGGATAAAGTTTAAAGCTTTATTGGTGGGCTTAATTCTTTGTCTCTTTTTAGACAAGGCCTTAGGTATGCTAGTCTGGCCTCCAACTAGATGAGAATGGCTAGTTCTGTTTTCATCTCCTGAGTGCTGAGATTATTGGTGTGTATCCCCACACCCTGTTTATGCTGCTGAAGATCAAACTCAGGCCTCTTGCATGCTAGGTAAACACTTGACCAACTGAGCTGCATCCCTAGTCTTATTTCATTGTATATTAAAGTCTTACCAAGCAAGTCTTAATCATCTTTATAAGTGAAAGGAGACCTGCCTTACAGGTTTGGGTTTTACATCCAGGTAGGCTTCCTTTCACCTAAAAAGATGATGCAGTGTGTCCTTGCTTGTAGTATATATGCATGAGCTGAGTTCATATTGATGCATCTGTAAGGAATATTGGGTACCAAACTTAAGTTTACATGTAACAGTAATGACAGAGACCTTCTAATGACCCAGACTCAAAGAACTTTGCAAGTATCTCCCTTGAGGAAATTTTAATAATAATGTTGTACTTTTTTTTTTTGTTGTTGTCATTGATTTCCTTTTCATACAGTTTCCTTTCAAGCACTTGTAGTTGTAGGCAGGCACTTTGTGTTCATTTACTCATGTATCCGCGACATTTGAGGGTCTTCTGTGCTGCAGGCTCTGCGAGGAGCTGGTACTTAGAAATTTCTAATTTGAACCATGAGAATACTGTGGTTTTAAAAACCACAGAGTTACATCTTATAACCGGGCGGTGGTGGCGCACGCCTTTAATCCCAGCACTCGGGAGGCAGAGCCAGGCGGATCTCTGTGAGTTCAAGGCCAGCCTGGGCTACAAAGTGAGTTCCAGGAAAGGCACAAAGCTACACAGAGAAACCCTGTCTCGAAAAACCAAAAAAAAAAAGATTTTCTATAAATAACAATCTAACAATAATGATAATGAGGTTTCAGATTCCTTGGCTATCTCATGTGGGAAAATAAACAAATAGGTGTAAACATTTATAAGTAATCTACTATAGATGTATTCTGTTCTGTTGCATCCTTAACACACGAGTCCTTTTGAGATTACTATGGAAAAAAGGATGGACACATGGTGCTGTTAGCCACACCTGCATATTGCTACATAAAATTATATGTATTAAGTTCGTGGGGTGAGAGCAGATATGCTTTCTGAGAATACTGCAAAATTAATATTGTACAGGGTGAGCACCAACTAATCTGAATAACTGTAAGCAGATTAACTTGTCTTAGAATATATAAATCTGGAAGTTAAAATGATCAACACACATGGTCATCAGTATTCATACACATGCATGTTTGGATAAATTGCATAAATGCAGGTCTAGAAACAGTGTAAGCTTTAGAGTTGTGCCTCAGAATAATTATACTTACAGGGATGAAGTGAGGATTTTAGCAGCTGCTACTTAAGTAACTTCTGGGTTTTTGTTTTTTATCCATTTCCCCCCTCCTTTTGCAGAAATCCTTGTATTAAATATCCTGTTTGTAATATTTTTTAAATACTGATATAGGGTCATATGAGAACGTTCGGTACATAGCATATATGGTCATAGAGATCATTGTGCTCATTAAGAAACTAACTAGAGGGGCACGGCCATTTCTCTTTCTTGTTTATGTCTTACACACCATTCCCAAATAGAAGATGGTGGTGGTGGTTGTCACCCCCCTCACCTGGAGTACCATGGCAGTTGAAGGGAGGGAGGGACGGACACACACACACACACACACACACACACACACACACTTGCATCTCATTTACCCATCACACCCAGTGTACAGATTTTTAGGGAAATTGGGACTCAGGTAGAATGACTTGTCCATAGTTATGTAGTGAGTGAGTAGTATAACTGAAGATTAGAGCTGGATCCTTTGCTTCCTGGTTTACTGACTCTAGTGAAGCTCTGAAACATTTCACCATAGATGCATTTTATACATATCATCAATAACATTAGTATAGCATTAGTAACCATGATTGCTTTCTTTAGTGGTTAACAGGCAATTAAGATAGTTGCAGTAAGAATAATACACAACATTTATTAAAATTAGTCTGATACACTTATTTTGTATGTGTGGTATATGCATATGTGAATGGATATATATATATATATATATATATATATATATATATATATATGCATGTGTATGGAGCCAGAGGCTGATATGGATGTCTACCTCTGTTATTGTCAACCTGTTTTTTGAGACAAGGTCTCTTCACTGAAGGTGGAACTCAGTGATTGGGCCAGAGGGGCTGGAATCTACCTGTCTCCCATATTCCCGCCACCCCTTCTCTGGAGTTATTTGCATGGTGATGGGAATGCACACTCAGTTCTTGATGCTTGCATGACAGGCTCTTTACCTGGTGAGCCATCACTTGATCCTCTGGACTGAGAGACTCACTGTTTCATTGTGCTATCCTAGAGTCCATATTGTTGTCCCTGATAGACAGCTGAGGACACTGAGGCACTGGTGATAAAGGGAATAAGAGGATGATAGTTTGGATTCTAAAATGTGTATTTGTGCTTACATGTGTGTAGGCATATAGGTGTGTGTTCACGTTTATGGTTGTATATGAGGATACCAGAAGTTGACATTGGGGGTCTTCCTTGATTGTTCTTTTTTATTTACCAAGGTAAGGTTTTGCACTCAACCAAGGTTTCTCACTCAAAGTTTCCCACTCAGTCCATTTTGTCTAGCTGACAGCTTGCTGTATAGATCCCCTGTCTCTCTCTCCCCAGCACAGAGATTACAGGCTGGGATTGTACCCGCCCACCTGTCACTGTGAATGCTACAGCAAGTCGTTTTCCCAGAGCTCTTATCTCCCAGCCATGAAAATGTTCCTACATTCAAATTACACAGCAGACTGAAACCAATCCATTAAATAAAAAATAGAGAATCACTAGACAGTGCATGCATCAATTAGAAAATACAAAAGGGCTGGAGAGATAGCTCAGCAGTTAAAGCTGCTTTTCCAGAAGACCTGGGTTTGATTTCCAGCACCAACATGGCGCCTCACAACTGTCTGTAACTCTGGTTCTAGGGGCTTTGACACATGAATAAATAATAAGAGAGATCTTTTTAAAAGATGGTAATAAAAGTGATTGTACCAGAAATACATTATTTAAAACCAGTAGTTCTCAAATGTGATAACCTGACTGTCAGTATAAATCACCAGAGAACTTTTTCAGAAATGTATTATGTGCCTCTACCAGACTTAAAAGAACATTGGAGATGAGGTCTAAAAAATCTTGGTTTACTTGTTCTAAGTGGAATTGTAAGCTAACAGCTTGAAGTGAACACACTTTTTTGACAGTTATTAACAAGCTTTTTCAAACATTTTATCCCTCAAAATATACCCTGAATTAATTTCAGGCAGTGAGCAAGCATGAGTCATAATTTTAAGAAATCTTTTCAAACAAAGTTTAAAATAGTATACCAAATATTGGTGTAAGTTGCCATTATATAAATAATTAAATTTGAATTTATAATACTGCAGGATCTAGAGAATTTTGCCATTGATTGATATTTTGATTTTATAATCAACTGTGCCGAAAATGCCACTTCATATAAATATGAAATACCAAACAGCAGAACTATGGTAAGGGCTATTTCAGAAATTAGAAATTGTGTCCTAATCTTGTCAAACTTCATGATACAATTTGCGTGCGTGCATGCGTGCATAAGTTAGCAGCTCAAGCAGCAATTCTTCACCATTCTTACGTAGGATAATCCAAAAACACACTGATTTGATAAATGTAACTAATAGCAGTAGAAAAATATTGTTTTTCCATGAATTATTATGTTTCTGTAAGTGCAGAAAACTTTGCATGTGTAATCAAAACACTGCACTTCAAAGTGGACAGCAGTCTTAAATAACAGGAATGTTTCAGGCAGCATTAGCTGGTGTTCCATGGTGTGATGGCATGCCCAGTGCAGAGGGTGTGTTCAGAACTCAGCCTGCACCCGCCCACCTCTTAATGTGAATGCTGGAGATCTCAACTACTATCCCCATATTTGCACAGAAGCAGTTTGTGTTTTGGTTTGGTTTTGAGTGTTTGAGGCAGTTTTCTATAGTCCAGACTAGCTTTGAATTCTCTTTGTAGCAGAGGCTACTCTTGACTTCTGATCCTCCTATCTGCACCTTCCAAGTGCTGGGGTTACAGGTGTACATCACTGTGTGCAGCTTACATGTTTATATTAAATTAATTTGGGGTCCTTGCATGTTCATAAACTTTTTATTTTGCCATTTATTTTTATTTTTTATTGTTTTACAAATTCCACATTCATTTACTCCATTTGGGGTTGTGACCACATCTTTCAAAGGCCTTAAGTGAGCAAAATAGAAAATTGTTCAATGGCTCTGTCTCTGATCATCTGGTGTGGACCATATAGCAGTGGAGGACATGATTCCATTTGGATTTTCTGCAAGTCTAATAACACTGTTCCCAAAGAGGCTTTGGGAGCCACTAGCCCCTCACCCACCTCCACCTCCTCACAGTGTGGATGAGAAATGGGACAGACAGAGGAGTTTTCATGGCTTGCCTAGTGTTTCACAGGGCTGCACTTGGAGTGGCAGGGAAAGGGGGAAATAATGAGGCATCTGCAGACAAGACAAAGCTTCCCTCCACCTCAGCTCCTGCCCTTCTCTTTTATTCCTTCCAGAGCCTGAAGCAGCAGGATGATGACTCACAGGGTGAGGCACATGTCTCTGCAGCCTCCTTCTTCCCATGTCGCTGCACACCACCTCACACAGCAGTGCTCACCATAGTTCTTGCAATTCCAACTTTACTGTTCTTATTTGGTATTTGTTCAATATTATTGTTTATGATACAGTTATTGGCAGTTTATTTATTTAGTTTTTTTGAGACAGGGTTTCTCTATGTAGCCCTGGTCACTTTGTAGACCAGGCTGGCCCCAAACTCACAGAGATCCACCTGACTCTACCTCCTAAATGCTGAGATTAAAGGCGTGCACCACCACTGCCTGGCCAGTTATTGGCTCTTAGTTGTGTGCTTTTTATAAGGAACTGTACATCTCTAAATGTGTTTTTTTCTTGAGGTTATATTTACTCCATGAGAGACTAATGTTGATACATAAATGAGAGTTCATGGGAGGAAAAGTGTGAAACATCACTTTGTAATAGAACTCATATTTCCATAAGACACGTTTTTGTGATTGCTGATTAATATCTATGTGTTCTTTTAATGTTCACGTGTGTCAGTTTGAACATTTTAAGTTTTAATCATGTAAAAATGTGCTTTACTTCTTCTCTGGAAGGTCTACAATGTGTTAGTGGAATCTTTTTCAAGGTTAGAAGAGGAGATAAAGAGCACTGGAAGAATGGTCAGAGAACATTTGCTGTGAGGGTGATCCCATTACTGGAACTTTACAGAATATGCTTGGAGAAGGAAATAGGGTTTAAAAAAAGAGAGAGAGAAAAGGCATGTTCTAGGTCAAGAAGGCAGTTTAGATGGAAGTTAGGGAAATGTAGTTGGCACTTTAAGTTGATAGGAGCTAAGTATAGCTGAAGTCTGGTGTTAACAGGGAGATAACTCAGACCCGAGAAGCAAACCAGATCCTCCTGACTCGTGTGAGGCTGTCCGTATCTGGGAGGTCTGGCTAGCCACTGAAGCAGTGCAGTAGAGTAGCTAGCTGCCTGGGCTGCACAGCGTGGGCTTCTCTGGGGACAAGCGTGTCCGAATTGCAGGGTTACTTTAAAAGGGGAGTGCAGAAAAAGATGGAAAAGGGTAAAAAATAGTGAATGTAGTATTATTTCTGTATTTTCAATTTATTACACTGGTATTTATCATGCTGCGTGTCACATATATTGTGACTATAATGTTAAATGGCCACTTTGCTGTCATTATCCTAACAAGATATTGTTGGCTATTTTATTATCTTAAAACTGAATTATTTTTGTTGTGTACTCCTCATTGAAGTTTCAAGGACTCTAGACTGATGTTTCCCACCAAATATTATTTATCAGCATATATTATACTGCTTCTAGAACCAGAAGATCATTTGAGCTCCCTGATAGGTGTGTCTAACTTTTTGATGTTGCAGAAATGACATCTACAAAATTCACTCTTGAGAATCATTTGACATTAGACAACTCACCTCCCCTAAATTGCAGAAAAAAACTCTTTTTTTAAAGTAAGCTTAAGATTTTGTGTTGGGCTACATTCACAACTGTCCTTGACTGTGCAGCTCACGGGCACAGGTGGACATGTCTGTGTGCCTATAAAATGTAGTTTAAATGTAGTTTAGATGGTATTTCAGTTCTTTTACATAATTGGCTGTAGAGACATACAGTTTTTGAAACCTAGCCCTTCAAATACATAACTTAAAAAAAGTGATACAGTTTTCATATTTTAAATTATATTGTGGCTCACTTCTGAAGGGTTATCTAGTGCCTTGCCTATGTAGGAAGGAATATGTCTTTTCCTGTGTAGATTAGCTCTGTCTTTATTTTATACACTAGCTCTGTACCTATACAAATTACAAATGATAGAATAAGATTTGGATACATTAAAATATAAATGCATAACTTATAATTTTTAGGGGTTTTTTTTTGTTTGTTTGTTTGGTTAACTCAATTACTTTAGCATGTATCCTAAGGGCATTCTTTGAAGAGTCTCACTCAGTGTTTAAGAGATGGATGAGGAAGTTGTTTATTCAGCCAAAAAGATGTTTCTTGTAGTTCTCATTTAATTATTATACAATAAAACATCTGACAGTAAACTTTTTGTATTATTTTTAAAGGGTAGCAGTTCGTAAAACTTTGTACATAAATAAATGCACTGTATGTAAGCCTTCTTGACTATAACAGGTGAATTTTGCATGTTAGAATTACCTTTTATTACCTTTTGTAATTCAGTGGAAAATATTTTCCTGCAGTGCTTTGTTTTTATAGAATTTTTCTTTTTACATTTTTTTTAGGTTTAAATTGTTATTTCCAGAATCTACCGTGAAAACTTTTAAAATGTGTACATTCTTGCAAAAGGAACAGATGAACAACAGCTAGTATTTGTACAGGAATTTAGAAATCACTGTAATATTTTTAATGCCATTGGTATTCATGTAGAATTATTGTATACTAATTAAAAGTCATATCAGTATTTGCTACATGTGTATAGTTGACATATTTAAATGTATCTTACCAATGTAAGATAGTAGAAAACAATGCTTTCCGTGAGTAGGCACTTAGTGAAGATGTTTCAGTTTAAGCTTTTAAACTGTATTTGATCTTTCATTTGCTACTAATTTAAAGTAAATTTTTGTATTTAGCATTCTGACTAACATATTTTGATATTCCAATCATTTATTGAGTTTTAACAGTTACTAAGCTCAGTGTTTAATAAGATAAGGGAGAAAAGTATTAAAGTTATAAATCCCATGGGCTTTCACTGTCAACTGAAGTAATGTATTTTGAAAACAATACTAGGCTACCTCTAGTTAAACACAACTAAAACTACTCTTTAAAAAGTGGGAATATTTCCTCGGGCGGTGGTGGCGCATGCCTTTAATCCCAGCACTCGGGAGGCAGAGCCAGGCCGATCTTTGTGAGTTCGAGGCCAGCCTGGGCTACAGAGCGAGATCCAGGAAAGGCGCAAAGCTACACAGAGAAACCCTGTCTCGAAAAAAAGCCAAAGGAAAAAAAAAGTGGGAATATTTTTCTGTCACACAACAGAAACTTCAGCAGTATGCTAGACTTCAAGCTTTATTGAAGCAGGCTAGGGCTCTGCCTTGCTCATGCAGCAGCTTTGTCCCCCTGCTTGCCTCTTCCTGTTGGCAAAGGCAGTTTCAGGCCTCATATGCACATACGATTGTCATAGGCAGGACTGTCTAACAGACCTGATGGAAACATTATCTGGGCTGGCCAATGTGGTAACCACAAGTAGTTGTTGTATTCCAGAAATATGCTAGTACATCTGAGAGAATAAATTTTTAATCTTGCTCAGTTCCAGATAGGTAATCTCACATTGGTCAGTGACTAATTGTGCACCAGTGTTAAGTATCAAGATAAATCAGGACAAATACTTCTCTGCAAGTTTTCTAAAATTACTTAGTTGTCCTGATTTTGAACACATGCTTCCCTGCACTCCACTTCCAAGTGTACTAGTCCTGGTAGTGGAGAGAGGCGGAAATGTGGTGATGAGTGTTTTCTAGCCAGATGTCCCACCGTTGGGAGGTAGTTTATTAGGAATCCAGACAACATGGTAATTTATAGTAGTAGACATATATCTCAGTAGAACATATTGGAATTCTTAGAATGGATATCCCCACATATGTGACACAAAAATGCTAGAGTGTGGGGCTAGAGAATGCAGTGGGTCAGAGCTCATAAGGCAGTAACACTGGTCTGGTACACTCTGGACACCCCTAAGAGGTATTTAAAATATTGGTAGTCACGCTATTGTTGTAGGATATTAACCTGTCAGCAGAGAACCAGCATTTTAAGAGAAATGTATAGCTTTAAAATATACTCATCTGAGTTAAAGGCTACTATTCTAGAGTTACATCGAATAGGGAAATTGTTTTCCTTAGTTTTCTTTCAAAATCAAACAACGTTGTCTTCCTATATGGTCCTGTTGACTGGTCATCTCCATATCTTTAGTTATAGTATTCAGTAGGTATAAATTCCAATGTGATAATTATTCACGATCATATTCAATGTTTCTAAAGCTTTTAATAACTTATATGAAGTACTCCCGTACTACTTGGTATCTATAAACCATTGTCTAGACCTCCTTCACTGTTAATAAAATTGAGTGCATATTTTTAATTATTTATCAAAATATTTAGGCATACTTAAGACTAATTCACTAATCTGTTTTCTGTGCCAACTAACTTGCCTGTTTGGGCATTTCATTTAAATAATGTCATACAATATATCATCTTTTGTGATTTCTTTTATTTACATTGATGTTTTCAAAGCTAAATTGTAGCATGTATCAGGACTTTCCCTATGGGAGACTAATAGTTCATCTGCTGCTTTGAAGTTTGCACAAACTTTTTTGTATGGGCATGTGTTTTCATTTCTCTTGATGTCTAACTAGGAGTGGAATTTCCTGAGTTATATGGTAAGTTCTGCATTTAATTTATAAAAGCTACAAAATTCTGTTTATATCTAACTGAAAAAAACATAGTAAAAACATCAACAAAGAACTGCATTTGGTTTTCATGAGAAAATGCTTCATTTTTCTAAAAAATTCAGTTTTTTCAGGGACAGGTTATCTGGACTAATTCTCCCATTGAAGACAAAAACACTACCCAAACTATTAATAAAAATGTTTTTATGGTGTCAAAAGAGATCTGCAAGACTATGCCAAGCCAAAATCTCAGGGATGCTAAGAACATATAGGTGAAGAGGTATTTAAGGTTCTGGCTACCCTGAGTCATGTACCCATCTCCATATAACTGTTGAAAAGCAGAATGCCAGGTTCTCATAGATGCAGATGCAAGGTGAAAACTACCATTTATTTTTAAGTTGATGAGTCTAATGCCTTACCCTTCACATAAAACTGGGGCCTTAGGAATTATCTACTGCTTTCTTCTATTCATTCCTAATGAATTACACTAAGAGTGAAGGAGTGTAGTGCGGTGCTCTTGCTCGTGGCTGGCCGCGGCGGAAGAGAGCGCTGGATGCTGCGGTGGCGGAAGAATCACGAGCCATGGTTACCTTTTTAGAGCTTTATTAGGAGGAAGGAGAGACAGAGAGACGGAGAGACTGCACGGAGGGGAAGTACAGAGAGTATACTGAGAGAGCGCGTGTGGGAGGGCACATCCGCTTTTTAGGCTGGGGCGCCGTCACAGGCTGATGATGTAATAAGGACAGAATCCTTACAAAGAGTTCTTTAATGAAAAGAAAGGACGAAGAGAATTTATGTTTGAGAGTTAATAAACCAAGTGTCAGCATTAGATGGGATTTCAGGCTAAAATTTTATAAAAAGTCTAAGAAAGCTCCTGTATCAGAGAAGCAATTTTATTTCCCATTTGAAGAGTGACACCTTCTCCTGTGTTTCAGAATCTAATAACCTTTCAGAATTATTGAGCATCATAGAAAGATGACCAAGCATGCAGAAATACAAGACAAATCTTACCGTGGTGGTACAAGCCTGTAGACCTACCTATAATCCCATTACTTGAGAGATGGAGACGGGAAGATCAAGAATTCAAGGCTGGCCTGAAGTATGAGACCTTGTCTGAGACAAGAATATAAGGCGCAGTTGGTAAACAGGTAGAGAGATGCAGACTGTCTCCCAACATACTTTGTTTTAGGGAATAAAAGGCAAATTTGAGAATATCTTCAAGA
Organism: Peromyscus aztecus; assembly: GCA_902168405.1. Lineage (NCBI taxonomy): Eukaryota > Metazoa > Chordata > Mammalia > Rodentia > Cricetidae > Peromyscus > Peromyscus aztecus. Next base: position 11,170 of record CABHPQ010138773.1, on the reverse strand, counting down.
AATAGGAAATTATAAAAAAAAAAAAAGACAGAAAAATTGGAAAGCATTAAATGTTTTTTAGACATCGAGAATGCAGAAACCAAAATAACTCAATATACATGGTGGTAGTAGATTTCTCATAGCTACAGAGAGAAGTTCTGGACGGAATGAAGGTATTTTCTGTAATTTAGTATGAAGAGTTAAAGAGAAAATATTAAGAGGGACAGGCTAGGAAAGAAGTATTACTACTGTTTTTACAATTCCTGCAGTGAAACCTATAATCATAAAACTAAGGCCTTAAAATTCAAAGAAGACAAAGCCTGACCACCACCTACTCACTGAGGTAGATGTGACTAGGGTCCTGGAAGGACTGAGAAAGAAATATGATGACGTGCCTACAGCTGCCCACACACAGTCAGTGTCCTCTCAGCAGTTAAATGGTAGCAGATCACAAGCCTCTATCTGTTGTCACTTTGATTGTTGAGTATTGCGGTTGATGAACAGCTGAAGGAATACAGCATAGTGGAAAGTAGACTGACCAACAGGAAACATAGATTCCATCCCCAGTTCTGCTCTCCACTAGCACTGTGGAGAGCAAGTGCTGTGGAAGCTGGTGAGAACACTGAAGCTGGCTGGTCTCTTCGTGCCTTGCCTGGCCTTGTTAGTAGATTGCAACATTCCACTTGTTAGTACCAAAGACAGGGGAACCTTTGCTGCTATGCCTTAGGTAATGATAAAGAGAGAAAAAGTCTTTTTATGGTAGTTGGGTCCTCAGAAGCACTTTTCATGCTTGGTGATAAGGAGTAGAGTTGGCTGTCAGACAGAGCTGTATTAGCTTATTATCTGCAAAGCTGACACTGCCTCTTAAATTCCTTTCTTGTGGCAGAAACCCATCTGAAATGAAGGCTTGCAGAGCTGAGATGCTACAGCACTTTACTTCCTCTTAAGTACCAATAGGCTTAAACCTTCTTTCATAGAATTAAAAACTACATGTAATTTTAAAGCAGAGTTGTGTTGTTTTGTACTGTATATTTAAAAATGCTATGAGATACATACTTTGTAGTTGCTTTTTGTAGAAAACTCAGTGATAAACAATTGAATCTACAAAGAAGAGCAAGGCCGAATTGGTGTGTGTGTGTGTGTGTGTGTGTGTGTGTACCTTTGAAGACCAGAGGTTAGTGTTTTTCTTGGTTGCTTCTCTGTCTTATTTTTTTGAGACAGTCTCTTACTGAGCCTATAAGCCCTAGGCATCCTCCTGTCTCTGCTGCCTCAAGGCTAACATTAGAGGCATGAACCACTACACCCAACATTTTCAAGAGAATAACGGAGATGAGTAAGTCGTCAGCTTGTGTAGTAAGCACTTTAGCAACTGAGCCATTTCCCCAGCCCAGAATTACGTACTCTTTAAGATACGTGAAAACTGGGAAAGTACTGAGAGATTTAAAGTTAAATGATCAATTTCATGATGAGATTTATGTATAGATGCCCACTGTACTTGTTCTTTTCCTAGAGCTGTGTAGATTTTAAGGGTTCAGTATGTTCCATTTCTTATGTTAATATTTTCACTACTGATGACAGCTTTAGAAATTTGGCAAGTAGAACTTGCTACCATGGATGGTGAGGATAATTGGACAACAGGACCTCTTTTGGCCAAGTACACATAAATGTACATGTATTATAGTTAGACTGTGAGTCTATGGAGCTTAAGGCCACTGGGGGAATAAATGTGGTGTTTGTAACATGCTTATGTTTAATGATTGTATTGTAATGAGTTTCAAGAGTTGTGTATAGAATTCCTAACATATGAGAAGCATTTGGAAAGGCTAGTGTGCCTAGTGTATAATCTTCAGCATGTAAAGATAAGCCATACTGATACTGAGTAAGGTGAAATTTCAGAATCATTTGAAGAAACGTAAGGATAAGCTCTCAAATTATAATGTTCTATGGATACATTATACTTCCAGGAAAAATAGGAATAAAACAAATATCCAAAGTCATTGCAAATCAAGTTTTGCAGGGTACCAAGATCATTGGTATGGTATCTGAGTTAATCCCTCACTGGTGACATTTCTGGCCTAGCTCTTTGACCATGCTTGTTTCTGCTCCTTAAGTGGCAGGTATACTCGGGACATTGATCTCTAGTGCTGCTTTTGGTTGTGCTGGAACTCAGCACAGTCAAAACTGTCTGGAGTTGTCAGTAGCTCTGCTTAAACTGAGTGAGATGCCTCAGAAGTTTAAAAATGGAATTGAGCATTCTGAAGGTAAATTGGTAGTCTATTATCTTTAAGCCCTTAGGGCTTTTATTCTTTTCAAAATTAGATCTTATTTCATATTGGCCTTTTCTTAGAAATGAGAAAACTAACTATCTATTATATTTTTACTTCAAAGTAAGAAAAAAAATCAATGTGGTCCAGGGGAATACTTCATGGACACTCAAAAAGTTATCTAATAAATCAACTCTAGATTAAAGCAAACTGAAGGGACTATAGAGAAAAAACTAGCAACTGAGAGAGGGGATGTATTCTGAGTAACTTTTCACTACAGATTTTTAATATATGTAAAGTCACTGAGAACGTTGACTTTCATCATACGTACGAAAGACTCATTGTTGATAAATAAACATTGGTTTGACATTTTCATGTTTTAAGAATATGTGGGAGATTAATAGTATAGAAGAGAACAATTAGCAGTAAATCATTTGGATTCTGGGCTAATTCCTAATGAATAGGATAAATCCTGATAGAAAGGAATGCCAGTAGATAAAATGGCAGACATGACCTGAGCATAAAGATCCTGTAATTTCTCAACATATCATTTTGATAGATTCTTGTTACATTCTTAATAACTTTACTAACCATAGTCGAGCTGTGTCTCTGAACATGAAGTGATTTTAGTATCCTCTAAACACTTTGAAAAGCAAGAGTCCAAACAAGCAAATACTCCTTGTTTCTTAATGTGCAGTGGGAGAGCTCAGTTTGCTCCTGTCTTAGGCTTGTGTTACTTGGAGAATGTAGTATATTTGTAGTCATTTGATAATCATTCAGTGGCTCTTAAATAATGCCTTTTATTCGACCTGTGCTCTCTAACACATTTTACAAAAAACTCATGGAAAGTTAGTATTCTTTTTGTGTGAATTTTCCAATTGTATTTCAGACGTTAAGAAAGAAAGGCCTTAATGGTTGTGAGAGCCCTGATGCTGACGATTACTTTGAGCACAGTCCACTCTCGGAGGACAGATTCAGCAAACTAAATGAAGATAGTGATTTTATTTTCAAACGAGGCCCTGTAAGTACTTTCACTTTACCTTTACTTTTTATTTGTTGATCCTTTTTGTTAACTTCATATTTAGGCTCTGAACAAGAAGGAACACAGAGGGTGCGACAGCCCAGACCCTGATACTTCCTATGTGCTAACTCCACATACAGAAGAAAAATATAAAAAAATTAATGAGGAATTTGATAATATGATGCGGAATCATAAAATCGCAGTGAGTACTAAAGTATGGTTTGTGCTTTTATCATGTGCATGAAGAAACTGACCACACATCCTACCTCATTTTTAACAGAAGATTGATGGCAAGTCTTAGAGGAAAGAAGGTGTTTATGAACTCTCTTTGGTTTGACAGAACTTAGAAATGCCAAAATCTTACACTACTGAATGTTGAGTGTCTTAAGTGTAGAAATGAAGAGAAAACGTCCTAATTCATGTTCTGCCACTGATTGCCCTTTATATCTTTACATAAGCTATCCATATATCCTGAATTATAATTGTTTGATCTGTGAAGTAAATGAGTTGGCTCACATGATTTTTAAAATTGTTTCTAGTTTTAAAATTCCTTGATTTTTAGTATAAAGTACACATATAAGGCATTCCCGTCTTTCCCATTACTTAATATACATATTTAGTTGATCTTAAGAATGCTAAATGTGGGGTTGGGGGATTTAGCTCAGTGGTAGGCCCTGGGTTCGGTCCTCAGCTCTGGGGTGGGGGGGGTATGCTAAATGTAAGTTAGTTGAATTTGTTGTAAGATTTCATTCCTCTAAATCATTTTCCTTGCTTTATACAATTATCTTCATTTTAGAAGAACTGAGCTGACTGTTGAGCTCTTTGTACCATATCCCAAAGCACTGATCAGCAAGAACACTGAGTACACAACTGCTCTTCTCTCATACTCAGTATTACAGAAGAGAGCTAGGTTTATTTTAAGGAAACTCTTATCCTTAAACTAATCACATAACAAATATTCACTGTAATTTTTCTGTGCACACTTACCTAATCTTATGAAAGAGTCCATTTTGAGCTTACTGCACTCATGTGCCTGGACTGAAAATATTGGAAAATTTTCTTACTGGACTCTCCAGCGAGAGCAGCTAGAACTACTGCTGTAGCTGTGTTCTCTACCTCTGTGTGTGTAGGTATAGCTGTGTGGAACCAGCTGGCTCCAGTGCTGGGGTTTTGTTTTTCTTTTTCTTTTCCTTTTCATTATCATAGTTGAATCTCTTGAATTATGCCCTAAAAAATGATGCACATCATATGTCATTTCTTCAAAGTAGTTCTGTAGGAAGAATCACATGGAAATAGCTTTAAACAATTTTTTGAGCTAATATCATTATTTTTTAAAACAGAACAGTAGCAAATAAAATTTCTCTGATCTCACAGGGACGTTGTTCCCACACTCAAACTTTAAGGTGCAAGAATATACTAAAATTGCTTCATTGTTTGCTTCTTGACTCCCCACATACAACTTTAAATTATGAAGAAGCTTGCTGTTTATCATGGTCAACAAATGTATTGAAATTGGTCTATGGAGGAAATACCAGAGAAAACTAGGAAATGCACTTTCAGAGAAAGCATATGAAGTATTTTGACTAGAAGATAGCTTTTATAATCTTTATAAGTAAATCTTTATACAATTTTAAAGATACCAAGACTCTCTAGTCTAACTTGGCAGTAGTTAATCTTAATGTGTAGGTGGGTTGTTTTTTTTTTTTTGTATATTTCATTACATAGAAATTACATTGTGTTCTGTGTATAATTACTTGACTTTTCTAGTTTAAAAAAAATGTCCATTAATCAAATCATACTGGACTTATTCATAATACCCCAAAGTTGATGTATTAAGTTAATGTGTGTATATACTTTACCCTTTGCTTATATTTGAGTTTCCCCCAATAGAAATGTAATGTTAAGAGCCGGGTGTGGTAGTACACACCTTTAATCACAGCACTCAGGAGGCAGAGGCAGTTAGATCTCTGTGAGTTCAAGGCCAGCCTGGACTACAGAGCGAGATCCAGGACAGGCACCAAAACTACACAGAGAAACCCTGTCTTGAAAAAAAAAAGAAAGGAAGGAAGGAAGGAAGAAAGAAAGAAGGAGAAAGAGAGAAAGAAAGAAAGAAAGAAAGAAAGAAAGAAAGAAAGAAAGAAAGAAAAGAGAAATGTAATGTTAAATTGGTTTGCACTGGAGTTCTAATTAATGCTTACTAGGTAACTGATAAATTTTGTAATGTCTAAATTCAACAGTATTTTAATTTCAGGTTTTAACTTTTAATTTCATCTTTTGAATATTTGAAACATACTGTATAGTTATATTAACATATATGTATCATGTCAGGTATATTCATAATCAAGTATAATTCTAGAAGAAACAGCTTAACACTGCAAATGAAGAAATTATCCTCATCCTCTTCTTTGAATAATGAGAGTTAACTAGTTAAAGTTATTTAATGTTGATGGAATGAAACCAATAGTTTTCTCTTCCTTGTTCTTACTTACAGCCTGGTTTGCCACCTCAGAACTTCTCAATGTCTGTCACAGTTCCTGTGAGCAGCCCCAATGCTTTGTCGTACACTAACCCAGGGAGTTCCCTTGTGTCACCATCTTTGGCAGCCAGCTCAACCTTAGCAGACTCAAGCATGCTGTCTCCACCCCCAGCTGCATTGCACAGAAATGTGTCCCCTGGCGCTCCGCAGAGACCACCAAGTACTGGCAGTGCAGGTATGTTGTGAAGTGTTCTGTTGGTGCTCTTAAAAAGAGGATGAGAAATGAATTGCTGACAAAGAAAGTTCATTCTCTTTAGTCTTAACTTTATTGTCAGTCCAGGTGTGGTGGCCCATTCCTTTAATCCCAGTATTTGGGAGGCAGAGGCAGCCAGATCTCTGTGAGTTCGAGAACAGCTGTGTCTATATAGTGAGTTCCAGGACAGCCAGGGCTATGTAGAGAGACCCTGTCTCAGAAAACAAAAACAAGCAAACAAAAAGCCCACATTATTGTTGGGATGAGCAAGAGTCACTGCTGCGTGTGGGAGTCCAGCTCCCACCTTTTGAATGGTTCTTATGAGAGAGGGATAAGAAAAGATTAGATAGAAAGCCCTAGTTGATGAAAAGAAAGACAGAAACACAGGATAGCTTCAGGAGGGTCTGGATCAATATCCAACAGCCTTTTCTGTTTATTCAAAAGTGCTTTTTATAACAATGCCAAGGGGCAGGCCAAAAGACCTTCCCCTTGCCAGATCAAAGCATACCACACAGCCAAGTGTAGACCCTTTCAAACACCTGGTAACCACGCCCGTGGTCAAATCATCTCCTTATGCAGCCCTGCTGGATAAAGTAAGCCCAGATTCTCTGACCCTGAGTAAGTTCTGACTAGATAGCCTCTGTGGGAAAAACATTGTTGGGCAAAGTAGAATAGTATAGAGACTGTGCCATCTCTAACTTTTCTTTATCATGGGAGAGCCACACTGGTGACAGACAGAGAATTTAACTTCAGTGTTGCAAGTGAAGATTGAAAGTTGAATGTGACCCTCATGCTAAAAGTAGAGGAGTGAGCCTGTTCTGTGCGTCTCTTCCTACTGAGTTAGTTCAGTAATTCCGCAGCAGTTGGCAGTACATTGGCCACCTTAGTGTGTAGTTTAGTATTACCTTCCCCACGGTGCTGGGTTGAGTAGTGCTCTCTGAACTGTCTCGTTCTCGTCAGTATTTACTAGTTGAGATAGATGCACAGGTGGCAGGTCTATCAAGAGCTCTGTAGATAAGTTCATGTATGTGTATACTACACATAGATCCCCCCCCACAGCACATGTATAGCTAAACATGTTACATGTACAGTTATATATTACATATATATGTGTATAGTTAACTTATATCAAATTATACATTAGTGGTAAACTTTAGACTGAGCTAGTTTTATATTAATTTGTGTTTTAGGAATAGAATGTGGGTGATAGTGGGTTGACTGCATTTGACTGTAAAATAAATCCAATTTTTATTCAATCTCTCTTTTCTCTGTAACATTGTTAGGTGGGATGTTGAGCACTACAGACCTCACGGTGCCAAATGGAGCTGGAAATAGTCCAGTGGGTGAGTGGATTCCTATCGTTTAACTTTGTAGGTGTCTATTTGAGCTGAGCTACAACTAAGTATTGTCCTGAAATAAGGCTTTCTGCCTTCTGAGGGATAGTTTACTATCCAACTTAACAGTTTTCTACAATAGCCCTGCTTCATCCTTTACACATTGACTAAGTTCGTTCATTCGTTCATTCATTCATTCATTCATTCATTCACTCACTATGTATTAAGTGCTTCCTCTATACCAGCCATTGTGGTTTCCCAAAGACTAAGTTGCTCTAATTTAAGTTGCAACATTTACATCAAGATCTTTTTAAAAAAGAATATTTTAAATTTATTTTTTTTAGCATCATACACATACACACACATATCCACTCTGATATATGTATCACACACACAGAGTGTATCTTGATCATATCCTTGCCCACATTCCCCTTATTTCTTAACACTCCTCTATGCCCACACACCCTCCTTCTACCTTTATTATCCTCTTCTTTTTTTCTTTTCTAAATAATCCCTGAGTTCAGTTAGTGCTATCTGCTTACCCATCCACCAGATTATAGACACCATACCAGCAACTTCAACTCCAAAGAAAAAGGACCCCCTCTCCCAGTAGTTGTTAGCTGCCAGTACCTCCTCGGCTAGAGGTGGAGTCCCTCCTTACTCCATGTAGATGCTGAAAGGCTTGATCTTGTGCAGGTAGCCATGGCTTCTGGAGTTGGTGAGTGTGATGGCCGTGTCCTGTCTAGAAGACAGCAGACAGCATTTCTCAGCATTCCTCCCCATCAGCTGGTCCTTATGTTCTTCCCACCCCTTCTTGCTTGGTGTTCCCTGAGCCTTGGTGGGGAGGGTGATGTAGGTGAGGGTTGAGTACTCAGTGGTCACTTATTCTCAGCACTTTGATTAGTTATGAGTCTCTGCATTGACTGATGCCTGCTACAGAAACAGCTTCTCTGGCTAAGATTGAAAGCAGCATTAATCTATGGACGCAAACACATTTAGAAGTCAGTTTGACGGCTGCCTTCAAAGACTGTTTCTTAGGGACATGCTTTCTGTAACTTCTGTCACCACTGAAGTTAAACTATTGGAAAGTACTTTATTTAAAAAAAAAAAGCATTAAATGTGTTCAGATATTTGGAGTACTAAAAAATGTGTGCATACTACTCAAGTTAGAGATCCGAGTGATTCCCTTGAGGATCTGCTTTGGTGGTCATATGTAAAGCATTCATGGTTTGTCGTAGTTACAGCCAAATAGGCTTTCACTTTGGGGCTATTCCCAATGTGTGTGGTGATGGTGATTAAATCCAAAGTCTCACACATGCTAAACAAACACTGTTAAGTACCTATATTCCCAATATGCTATATGCACAGCAGGTCTTACACAGTAGATTAGCTCCACCTAGTTAAAAAATAAAACAAAACACAGTTTGGTGCAAATAGTTGGCTACTAAGAGAGACTGTTTATTTCTGGTTCACTTTACTTAGGCTCCAGCCTTCTGGAGTCTTGGTGGTTTAAAGATATGTCATATTGGGGCTGGAGAGATGACTCAACAGTTAAGAGCACTTGTTGCTTTCTTGGTTCAAATCCTAGCATCCATGTGGAGGCTTACAACCATAACTCCAGTTCCACAGGCTCCACTGCCTTCTTTTTATGCTGGGTACCAGGCATACATGTAGTCACGTACATACATGTAGGCAAAACACACATACACATAAAGTAAATAATTCTAAAGTATATTTTAAAGTATATTTAAAGACAGGACTATCTTCCCAGTCCTGACATGTGGTGAAGATAGATTATGATTTTGATGTTGTATCTGCAGTACAGTATATGATATTTTAGTGGATTTAAATGAATTAAAAACCTGCTATGGAGTCTTAAGAGATCAAATGTTCCTGTGGATCCCCATACTCTTTCTCTGATCTGGAATGTCACAAATTGAATATAACTGTTTCCCAGCTGAGGGCAGAGTGAAGTGGGACCTGAATTTTTTTTTTTTAATATAAGGAGATATTCATACACAGTGTTAAGGATGTAATGTTATCTCAGCTAGACAAGCACTGGGGTGGGACTTCTTAATCTTGTCCCCATTTTAAATGAGCCTCAGACCAGGCTGCCACCTTCCTTTCCCAAGAGTGATGGTTTATGTTCCGAAGGAGAATAAAGCTATTTCTACCAAAAAGAGAGAGAGAGAGAGAGAGGAGAGAGAGATCAAATTAGAAAATATATGAAGGTCTTGCTATCAGTTGTACATTAGGGCTGCTACATTCATACATGTGTATTTTCAAATGTGTATGGTTTATTTAATTACAACTCAGTTTTATTGTCTAAATTCAGTGTACTTATGCTTCCCCTCCTGACACCAATAAGGTAGTATGTTTAAAGTCCACCAAGATTTGAGAGAGTCTTGTATACTTGTATCACATTGGGCTGAGACTCCAGAAGGCTGGAATCTATCATACAAAGTGAACCAGAAGTAAACAGTCCCTTTTAGTAGCTACACTGTTTGCATCATACAAATTTTTTATAATTCAGTGATATTAATCTATTGTTTGGGACCTGTTGTGCATAATAGCCTGGGAATATAGGTATTCAGTAATGTTTGTTTAACATGTATGATGCCTTAAATTTAACCACTACCGTTGTACACACAAAATGTGTACCCAACAGCATTTTAGTCAAAGCTAATGTCTTGGTGTAAAGCTAATGTCTTGGTGTGAGTGTGGGGCATACCTGTAACTGCAGTACTCCAGAGGTCGTATGGGACAAGAGAATCCTGGGTTCTAGACCAGCAAGTTGTAGTAAAACCGAAGTTCAAATTAAAGAGCCAAAAATACATACGACTTTCATTTGCTAATTCCCATCTGCTACTCCCTTTTATTGGAACTCCCAAATATCTTCATATATGCTTTTGATACCTTGTAAATTAGTCTTGATGAAAAGGTTTGAAAGATTTCAGTGGTTATAAAATGTCTGTACCTGCAAACCCCTCTCCATTTCTGAGACTTTGCCCAAAGAAGTAGGCTAGGGGCCGGAGAAGTGGCTTAACAGTGAAGAGCATTGGTTGCTTTTGCACAGGACCTAGCTTCAGTTCTCAGCACCCACATGGAGGTAACCCAAACTCCAGTAACTCTAGTTCTAGAGGATCTGATGCCTTCTTCTGGCTTCTGAGGGTTACAGGTACTCATATGGTACACAGACATGCATGAAGACAAACACTCATTCACAAAGATAATTGAATTTTTAAAAAGGAAGTAAAGTGTTTATGATAGCTTAGTTGTAATGAATAACAGGCTGAAATCAGCATAGTCAGCAATGTGGACATTAGGTAAATTTCAAGTGAGTTATTTTTTTAGTTGTGATTTAAACCTGTGCAGAAAATAGAAATTTAGAAAAAAAGCCTAAGGACCCAAACTGATTCTAATAGTTTAGGTGATAAAATAATGTATTTTCCCCTTTCTTTTACTTTTTGAACTTTATGTGACATGATAGTGATGGTATTCCTAAAGTCATAAAATTTTTATAGTAGTAAATTGGTTTTCTGGTCTTTTTTCCTGTGATTTGATTTTTTTTTTCTAATCTGTCATTATTTTAAACTTAAACTGGCAGTTGTACATACTGTAATATCTGTCATGGGGACAGTCTTTGTTTATGATTTACTACATATATTTCACTACCAAGAATATAAATGTGTTACTCAGCTGATATTGTAGCTCAGATATTTATTTAAGCTTTGACCTATATTGTAAAGTTAAGAATGAAAAAAAAATGATGTATCTAGTCCCTTCACTTAAAAAAAATTGGTGTATGGGGTTGGAAACAGTGTATGAGTGTGTGTGTGTGCG
>CABHPQ010138772.1:0-11573 GCA_902168405.1 Peromyscus aztecus | reverse complement strand
GACGTCCTGGGTTTAAGCTGTACTTCAAAAAACAGGGTATGGCACTCAGCACCTGTGATCCTAGCACAGGGGAGACAAAGGCAGGAAGATCAGAAGTTTAAGGCCAGCCTGGGCTATATGAGACCTATCTCTCCGAAACAGAGAAAGAGAGAGGGGAGTGAGAGACAGAGAGACAGAGACACACAGAGAATATTCCCTGGTAGAAGCAGCAGAGGGCGCTTCAGGCAGGAATGATGTCCTGAGGTGAGGCGCACAGGTCTGCTAATGAACCCTGATATCGCTATCAAAGATTGCAAGAGAGAGATAGGAGGCGGGGCAGCCTTGGGAAGGAAAGGCCTTAGTTTGGAAAAGAGGAATAAGGAAAGGTGGGGTCCTGGGTGGGCAGGACTCAGGAGTCGTTGGACCAAACGTGTCCCCCTCCATCTATGCATGTGCTGAAAGGGAGGAGGCTGCACACACAGATGTCTGAGGTCTGAGGACCCCTCAGCTTCCTCCAGGGTAGGGCTGACAGGGCAGGGTCTCTAGGGAGCAGTGCTGGTTGTCTCCCTCTTTAAGACCCCCATAGCCCTGCACACCCCGCAGTCAGCTCCTCCTCTGCAGCCTCAACAGGGCCAGGGAGGGACTGTGCAGTCCTCAGTCTAAACGGTGTCATCATACAGCTGGACCACAGTCCTTGGCTCCTCACCTTGGCCTCGAAGAAGTTCTTGGCACCCTTAACACCCTCTGTGGAGACATCGATCTCAGAGAGGCGGGCCAGGACGTGCAAGCCACTGTCTTCCTGCAACTCCCCTGCCGCCGCCTTGCGGAAGATCAGAAGGAACTGCGGAGGGAAGACACAGGGGTCAGCAAGGCACACCTGGAACAAAGTCCCCGGACACACCCAAGACTCGGCTCAGATCTCTGTGGAAAGGCTGTGTGCTCACACCTGCAGGACCTGGAGCTAGAGCTGGGCAGGCTCCTATCTTCCTGGTGTGCCCTGCCAGGACCTTGGGCTAAGGACCACACCCAGCTCCCACCCACAGCTTCAGCCTGCCTCTCCTCTTTGCCACCCACTGTTCCCCGCCACAAATCTGCACTGCATGTCATTCACAAAGCCCTGGAGGGCGCTCCCATTCTACAGTATGAAGATGGTTCGGAGACATTGGTTCTGGGAGGATGGGAATGGATGCTCTCTGACTCCAACCCATTCCCGTGGACCACTTTGAATTCTTCCCTGGCCTCTTGTCACCTCCCATATTCCAAGAAGCTCTTGACAGGTCCCCGCCTGCGCCACCGCCCCCCCCCCCCCCTTAGGGCCAAGGACTCCCTGAGCACCTACCTCCCCACACAGGCAACCCCATGCTGTTGAGGGCCTAGAGCCACAGCCATCATGCTCTGAGCCTCCATCCCTCCTGCCAGTCCCTAAACAGGCTGGTCCACAGCTTCTGCCTCAGAGTACGGTGAAGCTTCCTCGCACCATGCCTGGTCCCCTCGGCAGTACACATCACTCCCTTTCTTCTCAACCAAGCACTGTATAAATCCTCTTTTAGGGGCCTCCCGGACACACAGCCTTTCCCACAGCTCAGCCGGGCATATAGAAATCATTAAAAATAGCTGCTTGTGGTGGCTTACACCTAGAATCCCAGAACTTGGGAGGCTGAGACAGGAGGACACCTGCCAAGAATGCCTTGCCAGCCTCACAAATAACAAAAGTCACCCAGTGCTCAGGTGCGGCGGGCTGGGAAGCAGCCTGGGGATAGACTCACCTCCCGGAAGCTGAGTTTGCTGTCAAAATCCTCATCAACCTCATTGATCATGCTCTTCAGGCCCAGGTGAGTCTGGGGGGCCCCCAGTTTCTCCATCATGAGCTTCAGTTCCATCAGGTCGATGAAGCCATCCTTGCCGGCATCATACCTGTGGACACAGAGAGGCTGAAGGATACCCTGATGTACCTCATGTCTGACTGTGCAGCGAGGCCTCAAGCCTGGGATACAGGAAGTGGTCAATGCCTTCCTCTCATAGCCGGAAGGGACCCCACCACATGGTCGGGCAGCATCCTGTATTCTTAACAATGTTAATTCTCACACAAACCCATGGCTTGAGGGAGGAAGCCACAGCCTCCTGTACTGAGTGTGGTGCGAACAAGAACTCATACCATGCCTGTGGATTCAGCGATTTGGTCTAGGCACCTCTGCGGGCACTTGAGGGGGTGTCTCGGTCTGACCCTGGCCGGATCTGTGGCTCCAGTTAGGTGGTAGACCCTTGTGAGCCGGGGCTGAGACGCTCTTCACAGTGGGGGCTGCCCTGTGCACTGTGGGATGTTCACGGAAGTAGCCCTCCTGGGCTGTGACAGTCAAATGTCTCCCAAACACTGCCAACTCTCTCCTGTGCAAGAGTGTGTGTGTGTGTGTGTGTGTGTGGCAGGGGCGGTGGGGAGGCAAAATCATTCCCAGTGGCCGGAGGATAGCATCGGTGTGGAAGGTAGTCTCTTATTTAATTGTTTTAGACAGTCTCACTAAGCAGCCCCGGTTGTCCTGAAGTCTCCACATAGCCCAGGCTAATCCTTGCACTTGCAGTGATTTCCCCCCTCCACCTCCCACATGTGGGGACCACAGACGTGCATGGTCATGCCCCACTATTTATTTTTTGTGGGGCATTCCACTCCACTAAGCCACGCCCCTTCACATGGGGTCAGTGGCTCCTTTCTCACACGGCACCCTCCACGGGGATCTGGCTTCCCGCTCCAACTCATGCTAGGTTCCAGGAGAGAGTGTACGAGGGAGACCAGCTCCCTCTTATTGCCCCAGGGTACTCGAGCGGGGAGAAAGGAGGAATTGTAGATGGAAGTATATATAGAGAGAGACAGTTAGAAAACACAGGACAGCCTTGGGAGGGCCTGGATCCTTACCCACCAGCCCCTTCTGTCTCTACTAAAGGGCTTTTAAAGGAATGCCAAGGGGTGGAGCAAAAGGCCTCTCTGCAGCACAGCCAAGTACAGACCCTTCCAGACACCTGGTGACTTCGCATGTGGTCAAGCCATCCGCTAATGCAGCCCTGCTGTGTAAAGCAAGCTCAGGTCTCAGTCGGAAACCTTTGTGGGCTCCCCCAAGAGTAAAAAGCACCTAGTAGGTGCTTAGACTGTTGAATACGTGACTCAGGAATGAATTCGGAGCCAAGAGTCTCGGCAGCCTTTGTGGAGCACTGTATCCGGAAGGGAGGGTCATGGTCACATTGGGGCAGGGGACCCGGGGTGTGTTCAGGAACAGGCTGTTCTGGGAGGCTGCAGGGAGTGGCGGGGAGTGCTGGGCAGACTGGCCTAGAGCCAGTTGATAACGAGGCCTGTCTCTGCCCTTCCTTTTTTCCTCTGCCACCAGCCGCCTGGTGGAGACAGGCATGGGTAAGAATGGGTGGTAATGTCCCTTTGCTGTGGTCACACTCCTTGTGCTGTGAGTGGCCAGAGGGGCCTCCAGCCCGTTTCCCAGCTGGTAAGGTGCTGCCCACACCTGAAGCAAAGGCTTTGCTTGGAGGTCCATCAGGCCGTCTTGTCAGGGTGACTGTCTCTTCGGACAGAAGCCTGGGGAGAGCGGCCTCAGGGTGACACGCGGGGTTTTTCTGGTACCCGAGGCCTCCAGATGGACAGTTTGACATAAAGATGTTCAATTACAGACACTGGGTGCCTTCCCTGTTTATCTGTGGGTTCCCCTTTGCCCCTCTCCAGTTACACACAGCCACACTTGACTTTAGACATCTAACAGCCCCCAGGAACTAAAAACTGTTTTTGGATGGAAGCTTTATTGCTTACTTTGATTTAATGCTCTTCATAAGCAGAGGCTCAGAGAGGCTAATTGACCTGCCCAAGGTCACACAGCAGTAAGGAAGGAGCTGGGCTAATATCCCAGGGCTGGTAGGCTGATGCACTTATCAATCTGTCTGTCTGTGCCCAGCCTCCTCCTGCGTCCTGTGGCCACCTGCAGAACAGTGTCTGCTGGGAGCACCAAGACAAGCATCCGTGTGAGGGGTATAAATAGTTCATGCCTGGATGAGTCAGGCTTGGAAGCACAGCAAACATTGGCTTTGGGACCATGGGTTCCCTACAGAGTGAGAGGGCTGGGTGGGGACAGGCAGGCTAGTGGGCCCTGTGGACAGAGGGCCTGCTGGGGTGGGGGTAAGTATGAGAGGATGTGGTGGGATGTCTGTCATGGCCCAGCCTCCATCTGCAGCAGGAAGGGCCCTCGAGGTGACCGGCCACCCCTCCGTCACTGCAGTCAGTATATGTGCAGGTGGTGGAGGGCTGGGTACCTGCTGCAAGCCTTTGACAACAGGAGTGCCTGATGAGGGGCTTGCCTCTCCCAAGGCGAGACACAAGGATGCCTCTCCTTTGTGCCCCTGAGCACCACAAAGTCCCCCAACCCTCTGAACTTGGATTCCTGTGAAAGTCAGAGATGGCACGTCATAGTTCTGACATCAGACTGCCTGGGCTCCCCCTCCGCACAACGCAGAATGTGTGTCCTTTAAAGGACATCTGGTAACATCTGGACCCTTTTTGGTTGTCTTAACTGGGAGTCATGGGTGCTGTTGAACAAACACCAAGGAAGACGCCTACAACATCCAGGGCAGTCCCCTACAAAGAGAATGGTCCAATCCTCTCTTAGTCTCTTTCCTGAGGCTGTGCTAAAATACCCGGACAAAAAGCAGCCTGGAGAGAAAGGTTCAATTAGCTCCCAATTCCAGGTGACGGCCATGATGGCTGGGGAAGTCAAGGCAGGGGCTTGAAGCGACTGATCACATCATAGCCAGCACGGCGGAGATCATGAACACATGCTCGCTGTTCTCGATTTCCCTACTTGTCCTAGTTAGCGCCAGTTGTCAACTTGACACAGCCTAGAGTCATCTGAGAAGGGATCGCAATGAGGGTTTGCCAGATCAGACGGGGCTGCAAGTCCATCTGCAGGGTTACCGTGACGGTTAACTGACTAGGAGGGCCCAGCGCAGTGTGGGCGGCACCGTTCCCTGGGCTGGTGGTCCTGGGCTGTGCAGGGAAGCTATCTGAGCACGAGCCAGAGGAAGCAGCGTTCTTCTACGGTTTCTGCTTCAAGTTCGTACTCGAGTTCCTGTCCTGACTCCTCCCAATGATGGTCTATGACATCGAAGTGTAAGACAAATAAGTCCTTTTCTCCCCAAATTGCTTTTGGTTCAAGTGCTTTATCATAATACAGGAAAGAAACTAGAATAATAATGGTATATAATTAAAACCCCAAATGGGTGCTGGCGGCTCGAATACTTGGTCTTCCCGGATCAATTAGCATAATACAATCCCCTACAGACACGCCCACAGCACAACCTGATAGGGACAATCCCTCATTGAGGTTCCCTTTCAGGGGACTCTAAACTGTGTCAAGTTGACAATCAAAATTGACCATCAGGGGTCCTAAATGTCACTGGATCAAAGTTGAGAAACCCAGATGTCATGGTGCCTCTTAGTTACTGGGAGACCTGCCTGGGCTCCTAGATGCCAAGCCCATGGCAAAGAGTTCTCACCAGGAACAGCTAGCTCTGCATGGTGGCTATCACCGTGAGATTTAGTTATCTTGCCAAGTAACAACTATGTGCCAGGCACTTGGTTTTTATATGCTCAGCTATCATAGCAGGTCAGGACTGGGGAGGGAGATCACTGAGGTGGGGACAGCTTGGGATTCAGACCCCATGTCCCTTGTTTTTCTGGGTCCCCAGTGGGACCTACATTCAAGGGTCTAGGTTTCTTTCAAAGCCAGAACAACTCCGTCTAAAGGAAGCTCACATCATATCTAAACTTGGATGTCAAGTCGGGCTGTGGATTCCCTGGTTTCTGGCAGCTTCAGGCTGGGCCAGGCCAGGCCCCAAACCACAGCCTACATCAATCAAAGGTCAATCAATTACTAGGGCTGGGCTCCAACCCAGGCCGACTCCAGCCCCTGGGGGACAATGGAGGGGTTGGCTACAGTTCCAAAAAAAAAAAAAAAAAAAAAAAAAAAAAAATCAATCCTCAAGCCAGGTAACAGTCAGAAGCCTGGTGCCAGGGTGAGAGGTGGCCCTGGAGGAGGTGACCATTCCCCAAAGGTCCTAAAAATGTACATCTCCGATGTGTCTGAGGCTCTGTTGTGGCCTCAGGCTGGGGTGGCAGGGTTAACCTTACTGAAGACTTGATTACATGCTCACATCGAATCCAAACTCCAACTCTGCCTCTGCTGGTGGGGTGGCCTAGCTGGTCACCTGTCCCCATGAACCTCACCTTCACCATTTCTACCAAACAGATTACAGAACTCACTTTGGGACTGAGGCAAGGATTGGGAGATGGTTCAAGCTGACTCTTAGCCCAGGGCCAGGCCCACAGCAGGTACTTAATACATGCTAATTGACAATAATAACCAAATGTTATTGTCTGCCTTTAGGGATTTTTTTTTTTTTCCCCAAGACAGGGTTTCTCTGTGTAGCTTTGGAGCCTGTCCTGGAACTCAGAGATCCGCCTGCCTCTGCCTCCCGAGTGCTGGGATTAAAGGCGTGCGCCACCACCGCCTGGCTCCTTTAGGGATCTTAAGGGGCAAATGCAGATATAAAACGGCCAGCACACAGTAGGTGCCTAAAGCCTGTTGATGTCATCAAGATCATGCACCAGATATTGCACTGAGCGTTTCACACCCTTACTATGAAAATGGCAGCAACAGTGGGACAATAAAGCCACCCTGGAGCCCCAAAGCACCGCCGCTCAATGAGGGCCAAGATCTGGTTCTCAGCACCCCTGTCAGGCAGCTCGCCATGATCTGACTCCCTCTTTTGGCCTTCTGGGGTACTGCATCATAAAATACACACACACACACACACACACACACACGCCAGAACACTAAATTAAAAATAAGAAAGAAAAGAGAAAAACCTTAAAAACAACAAAACCAAACCCCACTATGCTGGAGCTGAGTGGGATGGCCCTTGCCTCTAATCTCAGCACTTGGAAAATAGAGGCAGGAGGATGGCAGTGAGTTTGGGGTCACCTTGGTTTACATAAGAGAGTTCAAGGTCAGCTGGAGCTGTCTTAAAAACAAAGAAACAAAAGAACCCATGCTGGCTTCTCCAAGGGCTTGATGGTGCAGGGCTGGGAGGAGGGGCTTAGGTGGAAGTGACGCGCATGGGGGGGGGGACATAACATAACTTACTTATCCTCTACGAGGCCTGACTTAGGGGTCTGGCTAAGCTGAAGGAGAAAGGAGCCCCAAGCTGCACACCTCTGGGTCTCCCTGCTTTCCTTTCTCTAAGTATGGGAGGCGACAGTGAGGACTGTCCCCATGCCTCCAAGCTGGTGAACAGCTGTTCTCAGGAGGCTGGACATGGTGCCTCGGCTGGGGAGGCCCTCTTACCCTACTGCCCTTCTGAGCAGGAACGGAGGCTCCAGGAGGCTCAGAGGATCCAGGAAAAGGAAGGTTAGCCTTCAGGGCTCATCCACATAGCCTGGCCCACCAGAGAGGGCAGTGATAAACCCAGGGTCACACAGCAAGAGGGATTCTACGAGCTGTGGGCTCTTCCCATCTTCTGCCTCCCTCTTCCTCCTGAACCATTGGGGTTGGGGTTTTCTCACGTTTTCAAACATCTAGGCGAGGTGGGGGAGGGTGGGCCCAATGCTCCACTTGGGGTTGGCCCAGAAAGGCCAATGTCACCCAGCTTTGTCAACAAAACTCCCAGGCTTTGGAGCTCAGCACCTTTCCCTAGCCACGGAGGGAGGCTGCGGGCCTGGCCCCCGGCCCACATTCCTGCCTGCCTCCCCCTGCATAGTTCTCACCGGGGAGGGCTCAGCAGCTGCTGCCCCGGATGCCCGCGACAAAAATCCCTCCCTTCAGCTGCTGTCCAGGCAGACAGACCCTGTCTTTAGGTCTGAACACAGTCCTGTAAAGAAGCTGGCTTCCTCCTAGCTTCGTCTCTCCCCTCCCCAAATTCTGATAATCCAGAGTCACAAGGGTGGGCAGTGCCTGGCTCCAAGGACACGCAGTATGGATGCCCAGCCCGGTGTACCCGGGCAGGTTCCTTTCACAAGGTTATCCTTAGTGGATACTGGGCAAACTGTGCTGTGTCTAATTCTCAGTACAGACATCCCTTTTCAACAGATAAGGAGCCCGAGACACAGAAAGAGAGTGCGTGGGCCAAGGTCAGTGGGAACATGGGTACAGCTGGGCTCCAAATGTGATAAAAACCACACTAGCCCCTGAGGCCTCTAGACCCGGTGGGAGAGCTCCAGGACGGGAAAGCGTAGTTCAGTGAGGTCACTTCACCCAGCCTTCCGTAAGGGCCAAATGCCTGATGCATTTGGTGGGTCCCTTTGCACTGATCGCTCCCCCAGCCCCACCCCTGCTGAGATGCAAAGCCATTATCACAGCCATTGCCCCAGCAAAGGGAAGAGGCGCAGGGAACTACATCTGTCCCTTCTGGCACCCAGTCCTGGCCTGTGCTGCTGGCTCCAAGGGGCCACAAGATAGACCGCTGAAGGAGTGCTTTTTACAGGTTCGGGACCCCAGTCTGTGCGCTACATTATTATCACAGATATCCATTTTCAGGATTATTAAGGAGTAAGTGTAACCAAGAATACAAAATGGCAACCACAGACTAGGTGCTGCAGACCTATTATTAATTCTATTATAATCATTAAGCGGCTGTATTTTGGGGCCTCCTCCATCCTGTGTAGGAGGGGTCTCAGTGGATCCTGAGCCTCTATAGTCTCAGAGATGGGAAGGCATCCCTGAGGGTAGGTGACACTTTGTTAGCTGTTCTGGCCAGCCTGGGCCTGCTTGTCTATCTCTATGGGATGTGCAGGTGGGTCCCAGTAATGACAACCCAGCTTGGCGTGCCCCCACTGACTGACTCATGGGAAAAGCCAGACGCGTATCACTTCTCCTTAGGGCACAATCTGACTTTGATTGCCTGTCCTAAGTCAGGGGTTTAGGGAGGGGCCACTGTGCGATGCTCACAGTCCCCTTGCCCCAGGTTTCCAGAGAGTCCTCAAGCTGACAATTACTAGCTTGGGGGCTGTCATGGCTCAGTGTTGTCTTAACCTCAAGGCTGACACCACCCCACAGGCTGAGCCAAGGTGGCAATGTGGGAGCATCCCGTCACTGCTCTATTTCCCCCCACCCTTAACCGTCACTTACGACAGGGATTACGGAGACTGTTACTTAATGTCTAATATAACCCTGCGAGTGCTAGTTACATACTCTTGACTCCATTCATCGTATTGCTGAATAGCTCAGACAGACAAAACCACCTGCCTACAGTCACCCGTAAGGGACACTGCAGGAGCCTGGTACTTTCTCTTTCTTTGTCCCTCTCTTTCAGCGGTACTTGGGATTAACCCCAGGGCCTCACGCATGGTACCAAGTTGGACTGAACCCACTTTGCAACACAAGCCAGCCTTGAATTTTCTATCCTCCTGCCTCAGCCTCCTGAGCAGCTGGGATGACAGACCTGCACCACCAGGCTTGGGAGGCACACAACACAGGGAGACTTGTGGAGATGCATATTCTGATCTGACTCTAGGGCACAAGTGACACTGAAGGTCTATGGAGAAGAAATCAGGGTCCGCAGTCAGACCCAGGATGAAGTGATGCCCCTGCTTCTGACTAGCTACGGGACCTGAATCTTCTGAGACTCAGTCTCCCTACCTGTGAAGAGGGTGGTGGAAATCTTGCAGGATGTTAAGAAAGTATTAAGAAGGAAGCCAGCAGGGCTAGAGATGGCTCAGCGGTTAAGAGAACTTGCTACTCTTGCAGAGGACATGGGTTCTATTCCCATCACCCATATGGCGGCTACAACTGTCTATAACTCCAGTTCCAGGGGATCCAAAGTCCTGCACAGACCTACATGCAGGCAAAACACCTATATACATAAAATACTAATACTAATACTAAAGTAAGTAATAGAAGAAGAGAGTCAGGGTCCTGGCACCCAGTGGGTCAATAGCGGCCCCATTCATCAGCCAAATGGCTGAGTCTAGGAAGGACTTCCCGCTCAGCACTGCCGGGCCTGGTCCCAGCTAGTCACACCTGCCTGGCCCTGCAGCCTCTGTTCTTGCAAAGCAGAAGCCCATCAAAAAGGCTGTGGGCAGCCAGAAGGAACTTAGTGGCTGCGGGGGTGTGGGGACTGTCCTTTCAAGAGGCTGCAAAGTAACTAACTCCTCTGCTGGGCTGGCCTTGTAGAAACTGTCTCTGGCAGCACTGATGACCCTGGGGCCTAGACTCTTCCAGCTGAAGCTGGCCTGGACCTCAGGTGACAGAGAGACAGACAAGTGTGAAGAAGGGAGGGGGGCAGATGGGAGGTGTAAACCAGAAAGTCCCCAGAAAGGGGTGGGGGAAAGGTGACTCAGATGCAGAGGGGAAGTGGGAGGAAAGGAGAAGGGGCCCACTGGTGGGAATCCTCCCTCCCTGGGGTGTGAGGCACCCCAGTCCCCACCAAGCTAGGCTCTGGCTTCTGCAAACGAGGATCTGACAATGTGCAAACATCCCTCTAGCCTTCTGGATCTAGTCCTGCAACTAGCGCTCAGGACCTTGGTCAAGTGTCGCAACCTTTGAGGCTAAACTGACCCCTAAGTAATACAGGTGCGTTCCCTTGGGACTCTCTCTAGTAAGGACATGGCCCTGGGACATCTTAAGCTTGACACCACCCACAGGAGGCTGCAGTCTTCCCAGATGGTAGAAATACAGAAGTTTTCCATTACAGACCCTTTGGGCCCACCGCAGACCGCCGCCTCCCTAGGTTCTGAGGTTCGGCTGGAATTTGCATATGCAAAAACTTAGGGAGCTAGCTCTTGGGTGACAGGCAGTATCCTGGTCGTCTAAGATCACCCATAACCTTCACAGTCCCCAGACCCTATCTACCGGTTCTGGTTTAAGTCACTCAATTCTTAGCGGCCCCAGAAGAAACTGAGACTCAGAAGCCCAGTATCCTGCCCAGAGCGACCCAGCTGGGTGGCAAGGGGCTGTGTCCCAGCTCTGTGTCACCCCGAGGGCTGCTGTATGCTCTTTCCTCTTCCTCTGCCACCTGCCTTCACGTAATTAAGTGATAATGAATTCATCTCTCTATTTTTGTTATTTATCAAAGCAATATGTAGCTGTCAATCAGAGCGTCTGTTGGGCAAGAGGAAAGAGGCGTACAGGCTGAATCCCTGTCATTCTGGCCCCAAAGCAAAGGACTGCTGCCAGCCTAACAGCCTGGTAGCTCTGTTGGGGGGAAGTGGAGGCAGCCAGAGGCTCATTTTAGCTACCTCAATGTCAGCGCTGATGACCGCCACCAGGGCCAGGGCATATGCTGACCGTGGGATTGTGACGGCAGTAACTTAGTAAGTACCGATTCTGTGCCAAGTACTTGGTTGAGCACTTGAAAGTGCCATCAGGGTGAGGAAAGAGGCTCAGAAAGGGTTAAGTAAGGTGCTCTAGGTCCACATGTGGCTAGATCCACAGCCACCCAGGGCTGCAGGCTGCCTCAACCAGGAAGGGAAGAGAGAGAAGGGCAGGTGGACCCAGGTGCTTGTGATGAAAAGCTCCCGGCCAGAAGGAAAAGGAAGCTAGCCTGCCTGATGCAAG
>CABHPQ010138771.1:0-20878 GCA_902168405.1 Peromyscus aztecus | reverse complement strand
TGAGATCTCAAGTGCTGGGATTAAACTGTGTGCCACCACTGCCTGGCTCTGTTTCTCTCCTCTACTGGATCAATCTCATGTAGCCTAGTGTGGCCTTGAACTCACAGAGATCCAGATCCTCTACGTCTAAGCTAGTGGCTGGCCCTGTCCTCTGGTCCTCAAACAAGTTTATTAGGATACACAATATATCACCACAGGTTTTATTTTGCAGAAACTCATTCCAACACCACAGCTAAGTCTAGTAACCACTCTGAGTCCAGTTGCCTCCCTTGTACGATGAGGAGGATAGAATAGCTCGTTGCTGAGTTTACTGCTCACTCTAACAGTCTGAAAACCTTGAAGAAGTTGGTTGGGGGCAGAAGACCTGGTTGTCTTTCCTAGAGGTAAATATTAAGTAAGTGGGGCGGGAGTGGAACAGGGAAGTGGTGGAGAAGAGGAAGGCACCCCTGCAGCCGCAGCTCACAGGAGGCTGAGATGGGAAGATCACACAAATTCTGAAGTTCGAGGCCAGCTTGAGCAATATAAAGAGAGCCTAAACAACCACCTAAATTTAGAGCTTCATGGCTTCCAAGCTGCTAACTCTAACCTTGAGCCACTCTAGTTTTCCAGGTAACCCAAAAGAGAGTTCTGGTTTTTTTTTTTAATCAGTCACTTTAACCACTTGCCTGCGTGTTATATGTGTGTGTGTGTGTGTGTGTGTGTGTGTGTGTGTGTGTGTGTACACCCATGTCTGTGCTTGCCTGTGTGTGCACGTGTAGAGACCAGAAGTTGATGACAAGCATCTCCCTCTGTTGCTGTATACCTTATTTTGTGTGCACGTGTAGAGATCAGAAGTTGATGACAAGCATCTGCCTCTGTTGCTGTATACCTTATTTTGGGGGACAGGGCCATTCTTTGTCTTCACCCACTCCCCCTCTCTCCAGCTCTGAGGTTACAGATACATGCCACCATGTCCAGCTCTTAAGTGGGATTCGAACCCTGGTCCTCGTGCTTACATAGCGAGCACTTTACCCACTGAGCCACCTCTCTGGTCTCACACAGAGGATTCTCAGACATCTGGTCCAGCCCTCTGAAAAGCAGGATTCTGTTTCCAGAAATCATCATCACCGAGAGAAT
This sequence comes from Peromyscus aztecus, assembly GCA_902168405.1. NCBI lineage: Eukaryota > Metazoa > Chordata > Mammalia > Rodentia > Cricetidae > Peromyscus > Peromyscus aztecus. The sequence continues at coordinate 19,762 of CABHPQ010138771.1, read as the reverse complement.
TTAAATTAACATATGTTATTCTCATTTGGTTTACATGCCTTTCAGGTCTCCTTCCTGTATACACAATAGAACAGAAAACTTTTCATATAATCTGTGCCTTCGTAGGGAAGAAAGGGACCACAGCTGTGAAAGGTGCTGTCCCTAACGTGGCTGATGATATTCTCAGTGCCTCCCTCCTTCCCTCCCTCCCTCTCCCACCTTCCCTTCTCTTTTCTTCTTCCCTCTCTCCCTCCCTCCCTCTCTCCTCCCCTCCCTCTCTTCCTTCCTTTCCTTCCCTCCCCTTCCTCCCTCCCTCCCTCCTTCCCTCTCTCTCTTCCTTCCCTTCCCTTCCCCTCCCTCCATCCTTATTTGGTGAAAGGGAACAAATTTTTGCTTCTGGAACTGCTGTGTCCTGATTTGCAATTTTTATAAAGTAGTATCATATTTTGAAGAATTTCTTGGGTACAGTTTTACATAAAAAATTCTCTATTTCTGTGGAGTAATGTCAATCTGAATTCTGATGCCCTGTGTTGAAACAAGCACCTTAAACAGTCTGACTACAATTAAGTCTAATCAGGGGGATTTCTGTGACTATTTTGAGGAATACAGAAATGTAGGCTAACTGGTAAAAAACCCAGGACCAAAGTCTTCCTTCAATCACACTGTAAAATATATGCATTTCTGAACATTGAGATTCATGTCATTGGACTTGATTGAATGAGAAACTCCCAGGAAGAGCTTGATTTCCAGTCCATTATCCAGGCTGCAGAGGCTTGGATGAACTTCTGAGAGCTCGAGAACCTTCCCCATCAACAGTGAAGGCGTGCTGCGGCTGACAAGCGCAGGGGCTTCTTCATCGTCTCATTTTCACAGTCTGAGCCATCAGCCACAGCATCGAATACACTGTGCCAGCCCCACACTCTCCCAGAATGTCTACATGGCTTCTTCCTTCAGATTACTATTCTGGGCCGGCCATGAACACGAAAGGCTGGGGAATCTAAGATAACAATGCTACTGCAGAGTACCACAGAGTACTATGCAGTTAGTTACTAAGCGACTAGGAGTCTCAGTTTGCCCACCTTTAAAGTGAAAGTAATGCTTATTGATCCTGGTATGGTAAAAATAAAATAAAATATAAATATAAAAAAAAAAGAAGTGGACTATTGAGATGGCTCAGTAAGTGAAGGTGCTTTCTACCAAGTTTGATGACCTAAGCTTGAGTCCCAGGACTCACACCACAGAAGGTTAGAAATGACACCCCAAGTTGTCTTCTAATCTCCATGTGTACACTATAGCACACACACACACACACACACACACACACACACACCCCTCCTTCTCCTCCTCCTCTCTCTAACTCTTCATTCCAAATGGCTCTAAATAACATATGTATCTTCTATTATTAAACAATATATGTTTTACTCATAAATATGGCCTGGCTGTTTCATGTCTTACTGGTCAATAAGTACAAATGAGGTCATCTTGGTTCCCAAATGGTAATGTCTCTATGAACTCAGCTCCCATTCTCAACCCTTTTCTTAAATATTTGTATTCCCAGGAGTGTTTGCCTGTGCCCGGGGATTGGTCCCAACCCCCAAATGTTTCCTGAGCAGCCACATGTCCCCAAGGCTGAGAACTCCACTAGACGTACCATGGGCTGATTTTCTGCTCCTACTGTACCTACTTGTCGAAAGCTCCTAAAAGATCTTCTGTTGTGTTGATTTTGGATTTTTCGATTGTTAATAAGCAAACTACAGCTGCTAAGAGACATGGGATTGAAAGAGGGATTGATGAAACAAACCAGTCTATATAATTTAGGAATGCCTTAACTTTAAAAAAGTCAAAAAAAATCTTTGTCAAATGGAAGTCAAAAATGCTTTGGAGTTTAGTTCCCACAGGAGACAAGAGGTTGTGGATTCCTTCAGGAATCATATAGATCAGGTGAGATCAAGGGATACCTCCTAAATCTTGACAGGTGATATCTATCAGCAAAGATACTGCTGGTCTTCCCAGGTTTGGGCCATTATCTCAAATTTTCTGTCTGGGACCCTAAAGATACTTCAACCACAGATAGCAGGAAGCAGCCTGGAAACTACTACACCCACATTCTCAAGAGCTGGGGTGAGTGGTTTTTGGTTTCTTGGTGGGTTATGGATATTTGTTATCATTTAGAGGAATATAGGTTATCATTTAGGAGAATGTAGTATATTGATACAAATTTCGCTATTTTTGTTACACTGCATATATGTTTCTACTCTCATTTAAAGAATTTTTGTATACTGATAAAAATTTAAGGTTATTTGTGTTACACCATATTGTATGTATGTTTTTATTTTTGTTTGAGGTATTGTGCCTATGCAGTTCATTTGGAAATGTAGGGTGAAGTATTAGTTTTTGAAAGCTATTATAAACTATATAGGATAGTCAGGAAACATAGGTTAGTGGTTAGTCATTCATAAAAATCAAATTTGTAGATATATTAGGTATGCTTTCCTGATCATATAGAGATAAATTTTAGATAGATAGATGGTCTTCAAACCTTTCAAAGACCTACAGAATATGACATTTAAAATGTTTTGTTAACATAGGTTTTTTTTTTATGACAATGAGACACATCTGCTCCTGGCAGCATCAATTTGCTTCAGAGATGATGGGCACTGAAGAAACTCATTATGGAGTTTGCTTTCATTGTGGCAAGGTTAGTCACTGGGCAAAGAAACTGCTCTTACCTTTGACTTCTGACAATGTGCTGTACAGACTGGACATGCAGGACACACAGGAAAAAGATTGTTGAACTTTGCCAAAACAAGGCAGGACAGTCCTTCAAATTTCCTGCTTCTCTGAAAAGTTTACCAGATATTCTAGGCCTGTAGGCTGAAGATGAATGCCCCAATGTTTGCAGAGGAACTCTGGGTGACTGTCCAGGTAGCCAAATGTCTGTTGTTAAATAATATTACATTCTTCTGGGTCTTTGATGAAGTTGAAGACTAGATAGTTACAGTTGCAGTTTTCCTTAGATATGATAGAAAGTAAGTTAGGTGTAAAACTTTGGATTCACTAAGATAGGATAGATAATGCATTATTTTCTCTGAATATGCTAGCTACAAATAGACAGAATATTGTGAATGTAATCCTTACTTGATAATTGTTATTGTGTATAGTCTTACTCTGTTAAAGTTAAAACCTTTTCTTTTTATTTAGACAAAAGGGGGGAAGTGTTGTAGAATATTATTTTAAGGTGTGTTACATTTGTTTATGCTGCATTTGTTTAACTCTGTGAAGCTGTATTGCTCTGCCTATCTAAAACACCCAATGGTCTAATAAAGAGCTGAATGGCCAATAGAGAGGCGGGAGATTGAAATAGGCCGGGCTGGCAGGCAGAGAGAATATATAGAAGGAGAAATCTGGGAGGAAGGAGGAGGACATCAGGGACCATCTACCCAGCTACACATCCAGCAATGGAGTAAGAGTGAAAGGTATACAAAAATAGAGGAAGGTAAAATCCCAGAGGCAAAAGACAGATAGGCTAAATTTAAAGTTAAGAAAAGCTAGCAAGAAACAAGCCAAGCTAAGGCCAGGCATTCATAATTAAGAGTAAGCCTCCGTGTATATTTTATTTGGTAGCTGAGTGGTGGGCCCCCCAGAAGAGCAAAAATACCAGCCACACTGTCTTGAGAAGTAAGAAGACAAGTGCCTGAAAAAGACATTGACGTTGACCACTGACCTGCACCTCACATGCACACATACATGAACACATGCATACTCAAAAGTGAACGAGAGAACAAACAAACAAAGGCTTTCAGATACTTTGCCCTCAAGAGGCTCTTCAGGTCCTCAGTTAGCCTGGTGTGAGCCTCATAAATCAAGGAACATATTGGAGGGGAGGGGTAAATGTTGCCTGATCCTGTTAAGTAAACTTTGGAATCCTATTTTTCTCACTAAACAGTACCATCATGAACATCCCTGTTCTTAGACCTCTGCAAATGAATGTGATTGTTTCTTTTGGATAAATGCCCCTAAATATAATTGATTTTTTTTCTTGCTTTTGATATAATGCCAGTTTCCCTCTAGAAAGTCTATTTCAATGTACTCTTTGGGCTTTATTTTTTTAAACAGGCAAAATATGTCCAGAGTGAAGGGAACCTTGCCCTGCTTCTAGGAGAACACAGCAGAAAGTCCTTGCCAGAGGGACAGAGAGGACGTGATGGGGGAATGGGAGGAACATTTTGAGAGCTGCCAGAAAAGGGCACAAAGCACCTTATGCTCGATGCTTTTTTGTGCCAATCCAGCACGTTCTCCTGGACTATCCATGCCATCCCTCCACACAGTGTTTCTTGTCACATCCAAATTTCCTGCGGTCCTCAGCCAAGGCATCTGCACTTGGAAGAAAGCTAGAGACTGGGAAAATTCCATTTGACTGCATGTTGTACCCTAGGTATAAATGCCAACCAAGCCAGGCCCAGGTCACCATTAACAAAATGAAAGTGTTGTCTAGTTAGTTGCTAGCTGCCTGAGATGAGATGGGATTTCTACCTAAGAGGAAGTTCCAGAAACAATATGGGAAACTAATGAGGTAATTGCCATTACGTAACCTGCTCACCAGGCTTTCCAGCTGGTTGGACCCAGCTCCTAATGAAAAGATGCCGTATACATCTCAGGACTGGGAGTAGGCAAAAGCAGGGAGCAGGGAGCATATCAGACGATCTTGCTACACCCAGCATGCTCACCACATACTCTGGGATGAAAACCAAGAGGCATGCATGCAAAAGGCACGTGCACTGTGACAGTCAGCATTGATTACCAAACTGACAGGACTGAGAATCACTTGGGTGACAAACCTCGAAGCATGTCTGCGAACGAGTTTTTTGATTAGGTTAATAGATTTGGGAAGACCCACGTTAACTGTGGGCACCACCATTCCAGGACTGGAGGCCTGGCTGAATAAAAAGGAGAGTGTATGCTGAGCTCCAGCCCTCATCTCCCCTGCTTCCTGACTGGATGCAACATGGCTAGCTGCCTCATCCCCCTCCGGGACCTCCCCATCATGGTGGCCTGTGCACCCAAGCTGTGGGGCCAAATAAACCCTTCCTTAGGTTGCTTCCTTTGGATATTTTGCCACAGTAAGACAAGTTACTAATACATCACCCTTACCATCTCTCAAATTCATGTATAAAAAAAGAGGTGTGATCATTTAAAACAAAGGGATGGCCAAGTTCGTGTGAGTACTTTGTAATTATGCATACACCATTTCCTAGCAATAATCTGCTCTCATTGAGCAGTACAGCTAGCAGACCAATGTTAATATTAGATCAGGTATACATACTGAGTGTACTAAATAAACATCTATTTATGTAATTAATCATCCAAACTAACAAAAAAAAATAGGAGGACTAATCCCCTCAATGAGCCTATAGACCCCCAGGTAGACAGGTGTGTCTAACCATATTCCTGGCTGACCATGGCTTTCCAACCAAGAATGTGCTGCTGGGGTCACTGAATTTGCAAAAAAAAAAATCCCTGTGGGGAGACCATGGCTGGGATAATGCATTTATATGGCTGCCTAGCTCTCCTCCACCTCACAGTGGAAGCTACAGCATGAAATTGGGTCTAGTCCCAGCACTTCTAACTACAGACCTCCTGAATGACTAGGCCTTTAACATTAGGAAACTGGGGGCCAGAGAGATGGTTCAGCAGGTGAAGATTCTTGCCACCAAGGCTGATGATCTGAGTTTGATCCACAAACCTGGACCCACATGGTAGAAGGAGAGAATTCTAGAAGTCCTAGAAGCTGTTCTCTGACTTCTGTATCCACACCGTTGTATCTGCATGCCCTGCCCACTCTCCACCCCCAAACACAAATGTAATTTTAAAACTGGAAGTCAGAAATTAAACTGTATTGCTTCCCAAGATCATCCCTCCTCTAATATCACCAACAAAGTAATTCTTATCAAATGAATTACCTAGCTGGCCCTGGTGGCACATCACTTTAATCTCAGTGCTTAGTATGCAGAGGCAGGTAGATTTCTGTCATTTTTAAGGCCAAGCTGGTCAATATAGTGAGTTCCAGGCAAGCCAGGGCTATATATCAAAAACTGTCCAGAAAAGAAAAAAGGAAGGAAGGATGGATGGAAGGAAGGAAGAAAGGAAGGAAGGAAGGAAGGAAGGAAGGAAGGAAGGAAGGAAGGAAGGAAGGAAGGGAAAAAAAAGCAACCTCTACTTCTTTTGAGTTTTAGCAAAGCTCAATCTAAATTCATAATTTAAATCTCTGCAGTCACATTGCAGAAAGTCAAAACTAAGGTTCACTCTGTTCTTTGCCCTTTGTCACCCTGGCAGGGGCCCCAGGACATGCACAAAACCATGGCTTACTATTGTAATAGCCAAAGGAAGTATAGCATTACTCTTCTATGGCTCTGCGTGTGTGTGTGTGTGTGTGTGTGTGTGTGTGTGTGTGTGTGTGTGTGTGTATGTGCGTGTGCGTGTGCGTGTGTGTGAGACTTCTTGAAAGACAGATTTATTTTCCTTTACTCCTTCACTGGCTGTACTCTTCCATCTCCTGCATTCCTAAAGTAGCTCTTATGTCTACCGTCCAGCTGCTAAACTGACTGCTACTTCCTCAAGCCTCACACCAAGATCCGTCTAAAGAACCGTCTGAAACATACACATCTATTTATTTTAACCATGTTGTCTGGGTTCCAGGGTCAGTTTCATCACAGTTCCTGAGGACCCCAGCCTAGCATGTCTGGTTGTTTTTTTGTCCCTTGGACATCTTGGCTTACTTCATTATGTTTTTATAATACCGATTTCTGATTATCACCTCACATTTCTTGAAATTTAGTAATTATTTGAAGACTCTGCTCTTGAGGGAGACATTACCTTATGGACACTCTTCATTTGGAGATTTTAGTCCGTGTGGTAGTATAAGTTTAAGTACAAATTCTCAAGGCTGACGCCCAGGCAGACAAATGCCCTCTGAGTCGGATTCTTCCAATGACAGTGCAGTCCTTGAAGGGTAATATTTTCAGAGTCCCTGGTTTCCCATACACATGCCTCCTGGCCACCAGGATCATCTTTACACTTAAGTAAATGTTAGCTTCATTGCTTTCAATTTCTGTTCAAACATTTTCCAGTACTTCTCCCTTCAACATGTGGAAACTAATTACCCTCCCCTTGAATGAGCTAGACTTAACGACTTGTTTCTAACAAACAGAAAAGGGTGGGTGTGATGGGGTACAAATTGGTCACAAAAGACATTGGGGCTTCCTCCTGGCTCTCCTCCGATTTTTCACCCTGGGAGAAGCCAGCTACCACAGTGTCAGGGTACTCCATTGCCTCTGCTGAGAGGTGCATGTGGCCTGAACCCCTCCCCCACCCCAAGTCGTATGTGTGTGCCATCTTAAGAGCTTATCTTCCAGTCCCAGCCAAACCCTCAGGGCACTGTAGCCTGGTGACTCTGGTCTCCAAGCTAAACACTGTGCTCATGAGCGTTCAAATTCCTGACCCACAGAAACCATGAGATACTGTTTACCATTCCAACACACTAAGTTTTAAAGTAACTTGTTACTAAGCACTAGCTTATGCCCTTGAATTCTGCTTTCTTGTCATTTCTGGTTCCAACTATTCACTTTACTGCTAAAAAAAAAAAAAGGCCTTGTGTGGTGGTTTGAATGGGAATGTCCCCCATAATGTCAGGCATTTGAACACTTGGTTCCCAGTTGGTGACCCTGTTTTGGGAGGTTCAGATGATACTTCCTTTGTGAAGGAAGTAGATCTTTGGGAACGGACTTTGTGATTCAAAGCCTTGAACTATCTCCAGGCTGCTTTCTGCTTCATGCTTGTAGTTCAAAGATGTGTGCTCTCAGCTTTCTGCTCCTACGGCCATGCCCGCCACTTGTCCCCACGCCTCCCTGCCATGATGGATTCTTACCCCTCTGGAACCCTACACCAAAATAAACTCTTTCTTCTATAGGTTCCTTTTGGTCATAATGTTTTGTCACAGCAACAAAAGAGTAACTAATACACAAGCTTTAAAAGAAATTTTCTATTGTATGTGAAAGTTTTAGGAATTCTTGATTGTGTGTTGTATACTTGCCTGTCTTGCCTTATTTCCCAAACTGAAGTCTTTTTTTTTCTTCATTCTTCTCTCATACAATACATCCTGACCGAAGCCTCCCCTCCTTCCACTCCTTACAGTCCCCACCTCCCTTCTCCCCCAGATTCACTACTCCCCCATTTCCCTTCAGAAAAGAGCAGGTCTCCCAGTGATAGCAACCAAACATGACATAACAAAATGTAGTAAGGCTGGGCACAAACCCTCCTATCAAGGCTGAACTGGATGCAACAGCCCAGTAGGAGGAAAAGGATTCCAAGAACAAGCAAAAGAGTCGGAGACACCTCCCACTCCTAGTGTTAGGAGTCTCACAAAATCCCCAAGCTAAACAACCACAACATGTATGCAGACCCATGCAGGCTCTGTGGTTGCCACTTCAGTCTCTGTGAGCCCCTTATGAGCCCTGCTTAGTTGATTCGGTGGGCCATGTTCTCCTGAAAACTTCCCCTCTTCTGAGAAATCCCCTGAGCTCCTTCCAATGCCAAAGCCCAAGTCGTAACAGTGATTTGACCTTATTAAAGCTAAAGCTGCTGAAGTAGACTCATCATTCTCAAGATCCATGCAAGAAGGAAGCCCAAGGAGCCTAGATCCTCCCCGCCGGGTCATTCTGCCAGAAAGGATGGATCTGAGGTCAGAACCCAGGCATGCACAACTCTGAAAGCTGCTCCTTTCTTTCTTACAAGCTGCTTTCCATAGATGGAATTGAAAATACTACTGTCTTCCACTCCAGCTGCTTATCCACTGGGAAGGGGATGTGGAAAGAGAAAGAGAAAAGAAAACAGGTAGCCTATAAGTAGTATGTTAGGCTATAGAAAGACTCTCGTGAGTCATGGGTAGACCTCCAGCTGTTCTTTTGAAAAGGCATTTGGCCCCACGAATGTTTTCTTTTCTTCCCATGATGTGCCGGGAAGACCCACTGTAAAGTGGAGTCTTGAGTACTATCATTCTACGTATCTTCTCTACGAGGGTTGGGCTGTCCTAACATTTCATCTGTGCTCATTCATAGACAACTCTCTCTCTCATGAATTGAAGACAATTCATGTTCTTCATGGAGCTCCACCTCTCAGTCTTTTGGGGCCTGACCAGATGGTCGCAGAACCAAGTGATGCCCTTATAAGATCACCCCACTCAGGGTTCCAGGCTCTAAGCTGAGGCTCATCTTCCAGAATGGAGTAATAGAACCATCTACCCCTCCTCCCAGAGTGCACTTGCAGTGACGACCAAATTCTATTCCCAGTGCCTGTCCAAAGTACACACTAATTAAATAATAATTACCCAGAAAGTTTAGTGAATTCACTTCATGTAGGTTTGGCGGCATAGGATGTGGTAGGGAAAGGCTCATTTTTTAATGTGTTTTTTGGGTTTTACATTTCATTGTAACATAAATGTAATTTCTGCAAAAGCAGCAGGGTGAGAATATGCAAAGCTGTTCCTGGGGTCTCTACCAACATTGGGATTTACATCATTGAGAGGGCTAGTTAGGCAGTAGAGGGCTGCATATTTGCAGATCAGATTTTAAGGGTGAAAGCCCATTTGTAACCCAACAGTGTCTAAACAATCCTATAATTTGGTGTTAGATCATCTCAGCATTATCTTAATTCCTCCTGCCTTCTGCCAGCCAATTCCAGTGCTACTTCCAGGACTCCCTGACCATGGCTCTAATGGCTGAGACTTCAGGGAAGGGAAAGGAGAGGCCCTCAGCTGCTCACTCTCCTCCTCCACTGTTCAAGGAATTCGGTAGCTGTGTATTAGTTACTTTTCTGCGGCTGTGATGAAAATACCATGACCAAAAGTAACTTAGGGCAGACTTTACTTTGACTTCTGGTTCCAGAGTAGGAGTTGATAATGACAAGAAGGCCTGGGGGCAAGTAGCTGGAGCTGAGAGATCACACCTCAACTGCAAGCACCAGGCAGGTAGAGTGAGCATGGAGTAGGATGAGGCTATCAATTCTCAAAGCCTACCCCACTGATGTACTTCCTCCAACAAAGCTGTACTTCCTGAAGGCTGCATAACCTCCCCAAACAGTTCCACTCACCAGGGACCAAGTATTCAAATTGCTGAGCCTTGAGACCATTCCTCATTCAAACTACGACATTCCACTCCCTGGCCCTCATAGGTTCATGGTCATGTGACAATGCAAAATGTCTTTATCCAACCTTTAAAATTCCCCCATTGTCTTTAACAGTCTCAACACTGTTTTACAGTCCAAAGTCTCTTCTGATACTCAAAGATCTCTTAACTGTGACTCCCTGTAAAGCAAAAAAAGAAAGAAAGAAATGTCCATTCCAAAAGGGAGGAAAGGGCACATAGTGAGTAAATACTGAACCAAAACAAGACCAAAACCCAGCAGGACACAAAGCAAATCCTGCAGCCCCAGTGTCTGGAACTTCGGTTGCATAAGACTGAGTGGCTCCACTCATCTAGCTTTGCTATCTGCAACATACATCTCTCTCTCTTAGGCTGCTTCCTCTCTGTGTATGCAGCTCTTCTTAGCAGACATTTCCCAGCTCCTGTATCACCAGCATCTTGGAGTCTCTACCTCAACCCAGGCTTCACTTCCACAGCTTCATCCAGTAACCTCTCATGGCCTTCGTGGGACTCCCTTGCTGTGTGCGCCTGACCTCAGTCAGCAGCTCTTTGAATTCACAGGAGGAAGAATCCATACCTCCTCACGCCTATGCCTTTCATGCCTCCAAAGCCAGTCAGTACCACATGGATGATACTGCCTGTTCAACTGCCAGCTTGAGATGGACACTTGTCCCCTTGAGTCACATTTATGGCAGTATTTATATATTGTATGTTGTTATTTTTTTTAGGAGCCGAAAATTTGAAAATTCCCCAACCCAGCCTTTTCTTTTACAAGTTGGAGGCTTAGCTGTGTGGGATATTGTCCTGAGGTCACCCTTCCCATTGTTCTAGTGTAGAGTAGAAGGCCTTGCCTTAATGATGCTAAACTCCTTAGTAATTCCATGCCCTCTGTCAGCACATGCCTTGGCTATGATATTAAATTTCTTAGTGTTCATTTCTTTACAAATTGCACATGTATTTCTTTCTTATCCACCATAGACCTGCAGAAGAGTGCTCAGTAACAATCACACAGACTCGATATTACACTGTCTTGAGATTTTCTCCGCCTAAGAAATTATTCCATTACTTTTAGCCTCAGGCAAGTTCTTAGAACAAAGGCAGAAGGAGGCAAAATTCTTTGCCAAAGTATCACAGGCATGGCTTCTAGTCCAGTTGCTGTTAAATCCCTTGCTTTCCTCTGAAACCTCATGAGCTGAGCCACCATAGTATTATTCTCAGTATTACTATCTTCTAGGCTCCTATGGAATGGCCTGGTAAGCTCTGTTTATAGCATTCAACTGCTTTTCTAGTTCCAAATTCCTCTAAAATACAACATGGTTATGCTCTTCCCATCAAGAACCTCAAATCTCCTACATCTGCTACATCAATTATTTTCTGTTATTGTGATAAAATGCTATGACCAAAAGCAACTTATAGAAGAAAGCATTTATTTTGGCATATAGTTCCAGAGGAAGAGTTCATAATGAGAAGGGAGGCATGGCAGCAGGCACCAGAGCAGGATGCTTAGAGATCACATCTCAAGTTGCAAACACGAAGCAGAGAGAGTAAACTCAAAGTGAGAAAAGCCTATAGATGCATAAGGCCCATCCCAGTGATGGACTTCCTCCAACAAGACTACACTTCCTAAAGGTGCTGTAACCCCACCCCCAAACCGCTCCATAGACTGGGTACCCAGTGTTCAAATACCTGAGCCTATGGGGAACAGCTCTCATTCAAACCACCACAAGCTGCCACACATTTCTGAAGCTTTACAGTATTGTTGAGTGTCTGGAGTTTAGTGGAATGCCCATTCGTCAAAAGTGTGCTAAGAGTACTTATTCAGCTAACCGAGCCCTGGGAATAGAAAGGGAGTAGATGAGAGACTCTGCCCCTGGGGGCTTATAGGTCATCACTAGCACACATAGGCAGGCAAAGGTGAGTTAGAATGCATGGTGCATGCACAGCAGAAGAACAGAAGCCAAAATTCACCAGGGAAAGAAACTGGCCACCCACAGTAGGCAGGGAAGGAGACAGTTACATACAGGAGTGCATTTCAATAAATGCTTCTCTGACAGCTCCTATGTTTAATCCACTGCCTTCTTAGCTTTAGCCTTCCCACCTCAGCGTCTGCAGTCCTTTCCTAGTTCCACGTTCTTGTCAAGCATGTCCCCAGCTCTTACTCATCCTTGTGTGCCATCTCCTGCTCCAATACACACCAAGAGGCAGCTGGAATTCAACATTAAATCCGGCTCTTTCTTCCTCTGCCTTCCTTCTTTCAGCAGCACTGGTCAGCAGAGCCGTAATAGCTTCACACCTGGACTCTCGTCTCCCGATTAGCTCCTCTTCTTCCAGCCTGTGTCTACCTCCATCTATTGGACACACATCATCAAGAATCATCTCCCCCCAGAGTCATTTAGCTCATACTGCTCTGCTCTTCTCAGGCCCAGAAAGGCTCCCAGTTGGCTCCCAAATCATATTCAGCTTCCTCTCGTCTACAGTTTCAAAAGTCCACCACCATCTAACCCTGCTTCACCAGAGTGCCAGCATCCTCACTGGCTTCTAATGACCACTACATTCTAGCCAGCCAAAGCTCCTCCATCGGCCCCTCTGCCCCTGCACTACCATCTCTAACTGGGTGGCTGTCTGAAGTCACTGGGTGTGTGCACACTCACATAGGTAAGGGACGAGGAGGAAAGCCAAACTCTCTACCATATGTAGACTAGATAGCCACGAGACATGAACTCCAGAGTAGAGGTGAAGGGAACAAGAGACGGGAGAGAAGGGGTACCTGCTAGGTGAGGTCACGTGCGCGGACACAGTTGCGTCACCGTCTTCCACAGTCTCTGACTGCTTGCTCGGCTGCTCTGCTGTGTCTTTCCCCAGGTGGTTTGAGCAGAGCTCTTCGATCAACAGTTCTCAACTTGTGGGTCTTGACCCCTTGGGGGGGGGGGGGTCCGCATAGCAGACATTCTGTATATCAGATATTTCTATCACGATTCCTAGCAGTAGCAAAGTTACAGTCATGATGCAGCAATGAAAATAATCTTATGCTTGGGTGGGTCACCACAACACAACGGACTGTATTAAAGGGCCACAACCTTAGAGAGGATGAGAACCACTGTCTCAGACCTTTACAGTGAGTCACATCATTCCTAACTCTCCCTATAGCTTCTTCTCAGGGTAGATACACCTCAAACATTTTACTCAGAGACGGTGGCTTAACATGCCGTCTCCAACAGCAGCGTCACACCACCTTCCTCCTCCTCACCCTGTTCCGACACTGGAGGTGTTCTGGTCCCTGGACAAGTTCAAGCTCTTCCACACTCCAGCGCCTTGGCTGCTCCCTCCACCCAAGGTCTTCTTGATCACGTTCCTTACCTGTTAGTCATTGTCACTCTGTCTCCTTTCCTGTCCACCTTGACTGTTGTCTCTAAGCAGCGCTCTGGCCACTCTTTTATGGTAAATCTGCATGTGGTCATTTGTTTTCTCGCCCATTGTCCACGTCTGTAAGCTCTGGGAGGCAGGCAGCCATCAACTTGTCTACTAATGTCCACGAAGACTCTCCTATAACATGCCTGCCCCCCCTCCCCCGCACAGAAATTCAGTCAATGTTTGCTGAATGACCAGGACCTTGCTCACTAACACATCATCTGGATTTTCCAAAGCATGGGTGTGATGGGATGGGATGTATATTTTCAGTCAAAGGGAAATATTGTGATCTTTTAGCAACTTTACTCTAAAATGCCTTCCACGGCCAGCTCACCAAGCCACCATGCCCTGCCTGCCAGTCCTTCCTTGGTTGAGGACTGGGACTTGAACACTGAAATGTCTGCAGAGATCAAATGACTGTGAAGTAGACCCCAGGTAGGATGATAGGACAGTCCCTACTCAGCTCCACTGGGTTGTTAGCATGCAAGAAAAGCAGGCTCCCTACTGTTAGATTTTTCTAGTTTTCAAAAAGATGCTAAAATATCACAATCTTGTGAAACACCTGGATTTTAAGGCACACAGGAGGCATATTTTTATGATCTTTTATCAATCATCCCGATGGGCAGCTTATCTATTTAAGCAATTGCTTTGCAGTTGAGTTCTTATGTGGCAGCCATACTTGCAGTCCCAAGTCCAGCGCTGCCCCTGTAGCTAACACCTGACTTCAAAACCCAGAGAGCAGAAATATAATGGGTAGCTGGTCCAGCTTTTACCTGGAAGTACCATCCCCTTTGAGACTTTGGTAACTGTCACGCCTACAAGGCGGAGCCGAGAGAGGACCCTTGAAGACCGGAGATCCGGATGGGCCAGGTCTCTTGGTTCCTGGACCTGGGACGCTGGAGGTAGACCGAGCAGAGTTCTCCAGAGAACACCGCCAGACTGCGCCACACCTTTCCCAGACCCTGTAACCTATCCCTTCACTTTTAAGTTACCCCACAAAATAAGCCTCCCTTTTAACTACGTGGAGTGGCCTTAATATTTAAACCAATACAGAAATGGTGCCATTGCCTTCTGTCCAGGACCCCCAAAGCAGTTCTTGGTCACTAGATCTGTTCTTATCAAGTGCAGCTTTGTGTGAAGAAAGCTGCTCGCCGTTCTGTTTGACTGACCTTTCCTGCCTTGTCTTTGAAACACCAAAAACAGCTCTCACACAGGCTCATGGGTGTCCACAAAGCCTCACCCTTCCATCAGTATAAGAAGGACCAACTTCCCACTTGGTCCCCTTCCTTTGCCTGTGTCCCTGATGAGCAGCGTCTTTGCCCTTTCTCTAAATTCAAGTCTCTTCAGTGCTATTGTTATGCTGCTATCTTTGTAGCCAGGAGTAAAGCAGTAAACTAGAGCAATGCTGGAGTCACCCACCGCCATCAGGAAATGAGGTGCGGCACTCAGGCAGGGAACTCATCCCCGTACCTGGTGCTGCTGACTCACATTTCAATGATCGACATTATAAAGAGTAAAAGAGAAACATCTACAAATGTGTTACACACCCTCTTGTCTTCTTAATATTAAAATTATTTCTTATCACATTTCCCCAGGATAGAAACAAAAGGGCAGGGAGTGAATATTACCTTCTTCTCGCCTTGGCACCAAATCCTCCATTTCCCCATTTCTAACGGAAGCCGCCAGCTCTGACATTGACAGGTCATAGATGAAGGTTGCGGTAACAGTGTGTGCATGGGTGCTACAGGGCAGCATGCTAGGATACCATACCACGCCTCACTTTAAAAACACTAAAATCGTGGTTTTCATCCTTCAACACAATATGAAGACCAGTCTCCTACATCCCCATGGCACAGAGAGACAGTGTCGTTTAATAAAGCAACCCCCTGTTGGTAGGCAACCTGCCAGCTCCCATCTTGTCTTTTTATGGGGTAATCTGTATTTGTTCCATTGCTGACTTTTGAGGAGACTTTCTGGCTTGAGGAGAGGATGTGCCCATTAGCCATTTTAATAACCACTTACATGTCACCTTCATAGGGCTTGAGAGGGAGGAGCTTTCTTCCGCTACCTGAGAGGACTAACGGCTAGAGCATAGAGCAGCTACCACATAAGCAATTTTTTTTTCTTTTCTTTTCTTAGTGGGTAAGGAAGACTATGTGGGTAAGGCATTCAGATTTTGAAGGCACATTTTCCTCGTAGAATGTGGCTTTTGTCCAGAGTCCCTCCTGGTATTCTTCTCTTCTGTTTCTGCTTGATTTTCATTCCGTCTCATGCTCAGGTTGCGGTGTTTGCTTTCTTCTTCTCAAGTCTTTCTTATCATCTTTACTTGCTCCCCCTTTTAAAATATTCCATGTTTAGAATAAGTTTAGACGTGTGGAAAGGTCAAGCACAGGTAGAGAGAGTTCCCATACTCTCTCTTCCCCCACGCCAACCCTGCCCCCAGCACCATATTCTCCAAATCCTCTGAGTATTTGCTGCTTACAGTAGTGTGACTGGTTCGTCGTTGTTGGTAAACCAATGCTGATATGTTATTAAGTAAAGTTCATAACTCACAGTAAGTAAGGCTCTCTATGGTTTTGAACGTTTTCTGAGTTTGGCCGGAAGTCCCCCATACTCTACCAGTCTGTCCCTCTCCCCCAACCCCATACTCCTCCTGAATTCCTGACAACTACGTACAGTCTATGTCTCTGATCTATGTGCTGTCTCCACACTTTTGTCTTTTCCAGAACACCATGTAGTTGGACTCATACAGTATGGAGCCTTTTCAAACTGGCTTCTTTCACTTCATGTCGCACTTCTCATGGCTTCATGCCTGTTCTTGGCTTAATAGTGCATCTCTTTTTAGTGCTGAATAATATTCCTTTGTGAAGATGTACCATGATTTGTTTAGGCATATACCTAGTGAAGAACACTTTGGTTGTTTCCAATTAGGAGCAATTATGAATAAAACTGCTATAAACATTCATGTGCTAGCAAAATTCATGTGGTTATAAGTTTTCAGCTCATTTGGATAAAAACCTAAGAACATGTTTGCTGGATCATATAGCAAGGATCTGCTTTAGCTTTCTAAGAAACTGCCAAACTGTTTTCGGAAGTGGCTGCACCATTTTGAATTCCAAACAACTACTGAACGAGAGAGTTCCTGTTGCTTACTCTCGCCCGCACTTAGTGCTGTCAGTGTTTTGGATTTTAGCCCCTCTCACACACACACACAGCAGCAGCATCTCATTATTCATTTTCTTTTCTCTGAAAACACTGATCATCCTTTACACTTCCTTGTTACCTGTGACCTCGGGGTGTATCTTAGTCACTGTTCTACTGCTGTGAAGAGACACCATGACCCTGGCAACTCTTTTAAAAGGGGGCTTTTAATTGGAAGCTCACTAACAGTTTCAGAAGCTTAGTCTATTATCATCATGGCAGGAGAGCATGGTGCTGGAGAAGTAATTGAGAGCTACATCCTGATCCACAGGGAGAGAGATGGAGAGAGAGAGAGAGAGAGAGAGAGAGAGAGAGAGAGAGAGAAAGAGAGAGAGAGAGAGAGAGACTGGGCCTGGTGTAGGTTTTTGAAAGCTCACCCCCTGTGACACATCTTCAACAAGGCCACACCTCCTAATCCTTCTAATCTTTTCAAACAGTCCCACTCCCTGGTGACTAAGCATTCAAATACATGAGCCTGTTGGGGTCATTCTTATTCAAACCACTACAGTGTGGCATCTCTTCAGATCTTTGCCCAACTTTCAACTGGTTTGCTCATTTTCTTATTATTTCATTTTAAGAACAATTTATGTATTGAAGACAAGTCCTTCATCCACTGTATATTTTGCAAATATTTTCTCCCAGTAGCTTTTCCCTAACTCATTCATGTTTGATTTGCAGTTTCTTGTTTTGTTTTGTTTTTATGAATGAAGTGTGTTGACAGAAAACACAACTCTTACCTCAGGGAACAAGAGGTAGTTTATTCTGGATCCAAATATGAGTGATCACAGCCCAGGTACATAAATTTACGCTGCCCTAGATTCCATGTTCTAACATGGGTTTGTGAAGTTTTTATAGTAACTATGAAGAAAGCCACAAATCAGTACACTTTTGAAATGTGTTGGTAGAAACATCAGGGAAGTGGGTTATATAAGACTAAGAAGACAGTCTGCTATGGGCTTCAGATGTTGTCTGATGACATTCTGCCCTTTGGGACTGGTGGAAGCTAGAGGCCTGTTCATACATTACAAAAGTGTTTACCTAATATTCACAAAGATGTTAGGTCACAGTCAGAGGTAGTCAGTTAGTAAGTAGTTATTTAGGGATCTAAGATAACTCAAGATGATTTCGCTCTGGACCTCGGACAACCCAGCCATTACAGAATCATTGCAATTCTGACCAATCAACTCTATAGAATGCTCAATACAGACAAGGATTCTTTTCCCAAACCTCAGTTAATGTGGAATGGCCTTTCAAATTCCAAGTGCCCTGTGTATTCTTCTTTCAAAAACTCTGCCTCCCTTTACAATTTGCTACTTCTGATGATAAGAGTTTCTGATACTAAAACAATGGAGTTTGTTATAAAATTCTGGGAAGCTTGACTCTAGAGCCAAGTTCACACAAATACTTTGTGGATCTTTTAAAAACAGTATTCAGGAATGATTATCATTTCCTGGTTCTTGGCTTTCTTTAGAATTCTCAGAGTACTCAGATAAATTCTTAGTTCTCGAACAGACTGTTTGAGAATGCTCATGGAAGCCCCTAGTTATCAGGAGAGCCCATGGTCCAAAGGATACTACAGAAATAAACATCATTGCCTTGGATATGAGAAATGTCTTCTCTCCATCCCTGCTTAATTTTTTTTTGTGTGTGTGTGTGTAAAACTTCAAGCAGTGGTTGTACGATGGTGTTTTTACATGGGGACTTGGTTTAATTCCCCTGCTTCAGTGCACAGATGCTGTGTGTGTGTGTGTGTGTGTGTGTGTGTGTGTGTGTGTGTATGTGTTTGTGTGTGGCGCCGCACTGCCTCTGAGGCTCAGTTCAATTCCTGAGCTTCAGTGCACAGGCTGTGTGTGTGTGTGTGTGTGTGTGTGTGTGTGTGCTGTCCTGTAACTGAAGTTTCCTGGTCCACTGTGGTGGAAGCCCAGCCACCTCCCATAGATGGCAGTACACACACTTTCTAGCACTTTCCTTCTTCGCTCAGAACAGTCTCCTTCAGGGAAAGAAAATGAATGCAGAGACGATGGAGTAATAATTAGCAAACAGACTCTAGTCGTTTGAAAAATTGGCAAGAAGCCTTATTAAAGGAGGTAATAATAGTCATATTTTGCACGTGTAACAGGGCCTTTTATCTCCAGGCTTCCAAGAGCCTGTCTGAGTCATGCAGAGGAAAAAAAAAAAAGAAAGGAAGAGGAAAAAAAAACCTGAGCAGGGTCAGAAGTCAGGAAATTGTTGGCTCTGTTTGACGTTCTGTAGAGTTCTCTCATTTCAAAGTGAAGGTGCCAATGTCTTCCTTGCATTTAAATACGAGGAATTTACCGCAGAATAGAGAAAAAAAAAGTGAGCTGGTGTTCCTGGGCTGCTAGGGAAAGCACACTTTCCTCAGAGTTGTCTTCCTGTGAAAATAACAACAGGGCTTTAAATACTTGGCCTCTGATAAACACTGGACGGCATTATTATTCACCGCATGAGGGGCAAGACGAGGGACATTTTAACATCCTCTCTCACGGATCAGTGTAATTGTCGGCACAGCCTCATATTGATTCCTATGAGGCTGGAATAAATACTGCTGCAGATATCAGTCCTGCGAACCCTCTATCACTCATTCTTTATCTCTGGCGGTCGAGGTGGCGGAAGAAAACTACCCCGAACATGGATACACTGCAAATGCCTTAAATCTACAAGATACGACTGTTCCTGTACCACGCTAAACCCGCATCTCCCATTTCTCACGGAAACAGCGCCAGATCTATTGAAATCTTGGAACATTAAAATTCTCCTTCATTGTTGTCAGGGTTCAGTGACTTGACAGCCTGAAGACAGACACCCCGGCTATTTGAAGGAAGGGAGGATTGGAAATAGAATGGCTTTCTCTGCCACATGCAAATTCACCTGGGGCTTGATAACTTGAACATTTTATAATAACTGTGTCTTCCTTGGCTCTGTTACTTTTACTTTGGGGAGAGTTCATTAGCCTCTCT
>CABHPQ010138770.1:2327-13879 GCA_902168405.1 Peromyscus aztecus | reverse complement strand
ATGGCAGCTCACAACTGTCTGTAACTCCAATTCCAGGAGACCCAACACCCATGCCAAAACACCAATGCACATAAAATAAAAATAAATTTAAAAAAAGCACTTAAAAATATATATATATATACATACAAAACATACAGCATACACAGTATCCCCAAACTCTTGGGCTAGAGAGATGGCTCACGAGGGAAAGCAGTTGCTGTGCAAATTGAAGGAGCAGAATTTGGATTCCCAGCACTCACATAAAAATCAGGCATGATGGCACATATCTGTAATCAGCCTCTCTGAAATGACAAGACCCAGGCTCCGTGAGAGACCCTCTCTCAAAAAACACTAAGGTAGAGAAGTGACTAAGGAAAACATCAAGACTGTTAGCTTCTGGTCTCTACAAGTTCCTGCACAGTCAAGAATGCACACACACACACACACACACACACACACACACATATGTGTGCATACGCGCGCGCACACACACGCACACACACACACTTGTTACTGTTTTGAAAGTTCTTAAATGTTAGTGTTGTGGAATAATTTTTTTGTGCACTATGAAAATGTGTCACTCTGATTGGCTTAATAAAAATCTGAATGGCCAATAGCTAGGCAGGATTTCTGGGCAGAGAGGACACTGGGAAGAAGAGAGAAAAAACAGAAGATGCAGAGCAAACAGAACAGGCGTTATGGAGGTGTAATAAAGCCAGAAGGCAGAAGGTGAATTAATAGGAAGAGGTTCATTTAAGTTATAAGAGATAGTTAGAAACAAGCCTAACAAGTCTAAGCTATCAGCCGAGCTTTCATAATTAATAATAAGTCTCTGTGTCATTTATTGGGGAGCTGATGGTCCTGATGAAAGACCCAACTACATATTAGCACCATTATTTATTTATTTATTTATTCATTCATTCATTTATTTATTTGGCCATTTTGGTTTTTTGAGACACTATCTCATGTAGCCTAGGTTGACTTTACTCTGTGAACAAGGCTGGCCTTGAACTTCCAATCCTCCTTCCTGAGGTCTAATTATAAATAGTCAAGTCAGCTGCGAAGACAACCACTTTACCTTTTCTTTTCTGATGCTGAGGTATTTTCTTGCTTTCCACTGTCTCACTGCGCTGTCTCCAGTCTCCACTAACACACATTCATTTCTAAGACCAAGTGTTCTTGCCTTGCTGCTGACGTGGGGAGCAAGGCCTTAGGATTCTGTCCGGGGAGGTCCGAAACTGACTTGCAGGTTACTCTGCTTGTGTCTTTTTGGGGTTGACTAGAGTCCTTTCTAGTCCTGAAGCTTCAGAGTTCCTCTTTGTTGCGGGTCATGAACAAGTGTGACACATTCTTCCGATATTTTGTCTTATGTATTGGTGACTGTTCTCTTTGCTCTGTTTAACGTAGTAAATTGTATTGATTTTCTAAAGGTTTAATTTTGGTTATATGTGCGTCATGTGTATACATGAATGTCGGAGACTAGAAGAAGGCATCAGATCCCCTGGAGCTGCTGGAGTGTCAGGCAACCGTCAGCTGCCTCGCATGGGTTCTGGGAACCCCCTCCAGTCTTCTCCAAGAACAGCAAGCACCTTTGACCCCTGAGCCCCACCCTCCAGCTCCTGTATTGACTTTTTCAGGTTAAAACCATTTTGAGTTCCTGAGATTAACTCAACTTGACCACAATGGATACTTTCTTATATATTGCTGAGTTAACCTTTGCCAGTATTCTGTTAAGAATGTTCGTGAACGTGGGGCACGAACGTAGTACATGCCTGTAATTCCAACACTCTGGGCTGAGTCACCACAAGTTTGAGGTCAACCTAAGCTATGCAGCAAACCTTGCCTCAGATTCCCTCTGACCCCCTAAGTTTATAAAAGGTACTAGTGATTTTCTCTCTCTCTCATTTTTGTTTGTTTGAGATGGGGTTTCAATATACATTTCTGGCTGGCCTGAAACTCATGATAGAGACCAGGCTGGCCTCTAACTCAGCCTGCCTCTGCCTCCAAAGTGCTAAAATTAAAGGTGTGAGCCTCGATGCCTAGCCTGTTTCTGATTAAAAAAAATAAATAAATAAAAATATGTTGATCTCCTAAAACAAGTGTTTGGAAAGGATTTATCTAAGATCAGTCAGTATTGTTCACTCCTTGATTAAATCATAGTAAATATTTGATAGAATTCATCAGCAAAAATATCTGGACCTAGAGTTTCCTTTGCAGAAAAAAATTCAATCTCTCTCTCTCTCTCTGATTGTCATTGTCCCCATGTGGAGGTCAGAGGGAGATCTGTGAGAGTTAATTCTGCCCATCCACCATGTGGAATGCAGGGATTGAACTCTGGCCATCGAGCTTGCCATCAAGTACCTTTACCTCACTAGTCCCAAATTTAATTCCTTTAATAGATTTAAGGCTATTCATATTTTCCATTTTAACTTGTGTCAGTTTAAGAAATCTGTACTGTGCACTGTGAGTCTGTAAATTCTAAATTGTTAAATTTATTGTCAAAAAAAAAAAAACAAAAAAAACCCTTCTAGAACATTTTTGTGGCCATCGACTTGAGAGCTATTCCAACTTCAGTTCTTGGTATTCATAATTCATGTTCTCTCTCTTTCATTCTTGCCCGATCTACCTATGGTTTTATCAATTATGGAAGGCCGAGAAGGTAAATAATGCATTATTTACAAAGCCTTTAATTACTTATGCACTAAGTGCTGGCAGGGTTTCTGCTAGAGGACTCCGTAATGAAACATCTACTGAGTGTAAAATCATATTACTGTTTCATTAGTTCATGGTGTGTTCATTTACTAGTCATAGAGGAAACTTGTGTGATGAACACATCGGCTATGCAGTAAAAGCACAATCCATTCAACCCCAATCAATCATTATGATATCAGGATCAGACAATGCGTTCTAGCAGCTCTGGACTCCGGACAGAGTTGTGTTCAAATGGCAGAGTGCCTGCTAGCGAGGGATTTTAAACACTTTGCCTTATTTTTCCAAGCATCTAATGTTGTTAGAGTTACATAGGAAGATCCCTTTAAAACACTAAGTGCAACTATTGACGTGCCCTGTAAAACTTTTGGGCTACTGTCTCTACTGCTGTAAGTAGCCTGGTCAGATTTCATCTTAGGTAAGCGTGTGTGTGTGTGTGTGTGTGTGTGTGTATGTGTGTATGTGTGTGTGTGAGAGAGAGACAGAGAGAGAGAGAGACAGAGAGAGAGAGAGACAGAGAGAGAGAGACAGAGAGACAGAGAGACAGAGACAGAGACAGAGAGAGAGAGAGATGCCGTCTCGGAGATCTTTGCGTTCTGTCCTTGGCTTTGTATAAAACGTTGCTTAGCATCGTTTTCCTAACTCTGGAGTTGTAAGCTGTAGATTACCTCCAGGGAAGCGGTTGGCACCGCAGGGTCGCACTAACATGCGAGGTGGTGAGGTGGTGGCTGCCCCGTTTCCATTTGCACACTTCTTGTGCAATCCTGTGGGGACAGAGGGGACTGCCAAGACTCTTTCCATATGTTCTTGAAAATTATCTAACCACGACCAAAAAGAAATTAAAATACAACCCCAAGCAAACAGGAAACTGACTTTTTCTTTTGGGAACTTAGTCAAAAGCCAACATTTTGTGGTTTGTATGAAGATTCCTCTCACAAAGTTCAGAAATTCATCACACAAAGTGCTTTGTTTTCTGCCTTTTTTTTTCTAGGCTACATGAAAAGCAGCTCCTTCTTTTACTTTATGGACGCTGGTGATGGCAACACCCACCGGACTCTTACTAAATGCCTTCCTTCACATATATATTCTTTATAATATATATTATTTTTTGTAAGATAATGTCATAGAAGTACCAGACAGCCACATTGGCTTCGGGCAACTATAAATCATTTCTCCATCCATAACCAAATACAGGTACCTGGCACACTATTTCTACAGCCTATAAATCATTATTTAGTCAGAGGAAGAGTCAAGCATGGGCAAGCCTGGATTGAAGATGTCTCTTCTGTGGAGAGACTCTTGGTCTATGTACATAATTGTTCACATTTAACTCCATCCATAGCTAGGATAAAGCTTGTGAGCTCTGCTCCAAACTCATGGGAATTTTTTTTTTTTTTACTTTACTGGAGAGCCACAGCTGGGCAATTTATTTGAGGAAGAAGTGAATAAGTACGCACATCTCCTTGTTTCCACGACTAGCGTCCTTTTCCCATCTCTGAAAATTCCTGTTCCCATGCCTCTCTGTGGCTGTCATCTGTGTGTGGTTCTGTGTCTGCTTCTCGTTTTCCACCACTTTCTATCTGCATTTCCACACAGTGGCGTGGACGGTAAGTCAGCCATCTTGGGCGCTGTGCCATTCTCCATGTGAAGGTGAGTTCAGGGTGGCATCACGGCTTCTGAGGTTGAGAATTTGGGTCACTTTTCTTTTGCGTCTTACAAATGAGGGCTTCACTGTCTGAATTAATTGTCCTCCTTCTTTTGGGAGTTATTAAAGTTTTTCTTTGGGAAGAAAGTCTGAAGGAAAACTTGAGTCTGAAATTATTCTTTGTAAGCAAATTTCACATCAAATACTTGACCACAGTTCTTTTCCTTACTTTCTGAACCACTTTCTTTACTTTCTTTCCCAACCTACGGGCCTTTCAAATCATAGAATCAAAGCAACTTTGGAAGAAAATTAACCAGTATCCATTGCCTACTAATTACTCAGTAGGTGCCTCTCTCATCCAAGCCTTCCTTTTGCAGATGAGGACCACAGGACCTGTAACAGAAACTCCTGGAGTGAAATACTGATACTTGGGACCCGGTTTTGAATATGACTTCACATTTCAAAGCTTTTTACCTTTAACCAATACCTAGAACTATCTCACTGGCATCACTCTAAGAGTTTCAGAAGGTAAAGGTGCATGGATTTGATAGCTTTGATTCGTTTTTTCAGAAGAGGCAGGAAATCTTTAAAGTGTGCTGGTGTGTGTATCAACCGCTGTGGGCCAGTCCGTCACCCCGTTGCGTAGTTAAGCCTCTATCAAGTGGGGGTTCAAGACTCAGCGTGCTAAGTTCCTTTCAGATTCAATCCCTAAAACTGTACACGCCTCCCAGGCAAACAAATTAGTGGATGTGGAAGGTACTTGGACTGCAATTTCTTGTCAGTGTGTTTACAGATTTTCCCTCTTCCCAGTATATGCGCTATGGCTTTTAAAGGTTTAATTTTTTTAATCTTGGGTCTGTAGGCGTGCATGTGACACCATGTGGGAGTCAGAGGACACTTTCAGGAGCTGGTTCTCTCCTTCCAGTGGGTCCCAGGGACCCAGCTCGGGTCAGTGGGCTTGGTAGTGAGCCCCTCAGTGAGCTATCTGGCCAGCCCGATCCTATTGTTTTTAAAAGATCTTCACATTAAAAGGCTTTTAGATCATCAAGCCTTCAGTTCCTAATTGACAAACAGAGGAGAAATTTAAAAATTTTGTTTAAAATTTCCATTTTAAAAACTGTGTATTGGATGCTTCCTACTAAGGAACTAGGAGTTAGACTACCTGACAGGCAGGAAGAGCAAGGGTGAACTTCCAAGATGGCTGCGTCTTCTCCTGCCGATGGACCGGCTCCACACAATCCAGACCGGATCAGAACACGTTTGCACAGTTGTGAGCCTTCCTGTCTTCAATTTGTGTGTGTGTGTGTGTGTGTGTGTGTGTGTGTGTGTGTGTGTGTGCGCCAGAGCCAACTTCAGGTATCTTCCACAGGATTCTCCACCCATTTCCCCCCACAGGATCCCTCACTGAGTCTGGAGCTCACTGATTCAGCTGACCGGTCCTTCCAGTCCCTTCTCAGCTCTGAACCCACCTCACTGTTAGCATTGTTAGCGTGGCGCTAGGGAGTTAACTCTTCCAGGCCTGTGTGGCAAACACCGTGCTGACTAAGCGTTTCCCCAGCTCTATATTGAGTCATTTAAGAACTCTCACTTCTCAGACAGGCGTCTCACAGCCCAGGCTGCTCTCCACCTCAGCCACGTAGCCAAGGCTAGTGAACTCCTGGTTCTCTTCTCTCACCCCCATGCTGCGGGGATTACAGGCATGTGCCACCAGACCTGGCTTACGCAGCGGATGACCAGACACAGGGCAACCGACCTCCACCCCAGCCTTCAAGTCAGTTCTTTGAGCTCCAGGCCTGAGTAGTGTATGCACCAGACATCCCAGCAGCAGCTACAGCAGCCCAGCCTACGCTGGGGAGAAAGACGCTCAAGTAGACGGAGAACTAGAAATGTTCACCCATTTAAAAGTCTCAAGTTTCGGAACCTTTCCTCAAAAAGGAAAAGCTGTTCCTGTCAGAGTTCTTTATTCTTTTTCTTAAAAATAAAAAAGGAAGGGCTGCTGAGACACTCAGCTAGTAACAGCGCTTGCTGATCTTGCGGAGGACTCAAGGTCAGTTCCCGGCATCCACACAGCAGCTCACGGACTGTCTGTAATCCCAGCTTCAGGGGTCCAAAGCTGGCCTCCCAGGGCACGCACACACATACACACACACACACACACACACACACACACAGAGAGAGAGAGAGAGAGAGAGAGAGAGAGAGAGAGAGAGAGAGAGGAACACATAAATAAAAAGAAAAGAAATATTTAAAACAAAGACGAGGTAGTAATAAAAATAATGAAGAAAGCTATGGACATCCCTACAACAGAATAAAATGCGGGCTTTCCGAAGGGCATTGATAAGTAGTACTTTGTAGAGAAAACCTGTAGAAAATGGTATATTCTCTATGATCTACAAAGAAAAATAGCAAAATAACGAAATTATAATTGGTTTGTTTTTTTTCTCCTTATGATGCTTTCAGTGCTTTTGAGATCACGACGGCCAGACTTTATGACTTTGGGGATGAGAAGAAAACTTTAGCCTCCGGATTCCACAGTTCCTGAGTTGGTCACACAGGTATTTGTTCCCATGGATACAAAGCACCTAAGAACACCATGGGGAAGGCCAGAGCACAGGGCGCAGGAGAAGCACCTCTTGCTTGGTCCTGTATCGCCTCACCTTACATTGACGTTGAACGGTTACTCGTCTTTTATTTTGCAAAGCTTATGTATCACTTTTTGATCATTTAAAACTCTTAGATGAACATTTTACCTTCTTGGGCTGGAGATGCGGCTCAGCTGGTGTTTGCTGACGTCCCCGGGTTCGATCTTCATCGATACATAAATAGTGTATGGTGGCTCAAGATGTCTATGGATGGTAGAAGCAAGAAGATCAAAAAATTTAAGGGCATCCTTAGCTACCTAGGTAGTTCAAGGCTAGCCTGGCCTACATGAGACCCTGTCTCATAAAAACAAACTTTATATAACCATTGTGACTTACAGATTTAGAGTCCAGTGTGTGATTCTCTCTGTTTCTGTCTCTGTCTCTGTCTCTCTCTGTCTCTCTGTCTCTGTCTGTCTCTCTGTCTCTCTGTCTCTGTGTGTGTGTGTGTGTGTGTGTGTATGTGTGTGTGTGTGTGTGTGTGTGTATTCTGGTTCAAATTTTTGGAACTTCCTGGAGCAAGAAGAGACTTTCTGACTTGTGCAGGACTTCTCCGGGAACTGCTGTGAGTTTGCTGGACAGAATGCCTGTACTCACACTCTCAGTGTTCATCTGGGCAAGGTCAGGAGACTGCTGAGAAGGTTCCTGAGCACCGGGGTTGGGGTAAGGACTGCCAACGTGACGCTGACCAGCTGTTCTCCAGGCCTTGGGAGACATCTGATGACCTCACCCACCTGTCAGTCACTTCTGCTTGCTTCAATGTCGGGTGTCAGGAGGCTGTTAGAATCACTGATTTAAGGAGAGTGAAACCTGGGAGCAGCTCTTGGCTACCACCACCGAGTGTCAGTCCACTGCTGATCCACGCTGAGCACGAAAGAAAATCCCTTACTGGGTCACTTTTTAATAGTGGCTTGTAGTTGGAAACGTTAACCAGGAAAGCTGGCTTTCAAAGGCTTTGGACTTTGCATGTTTATATTATTATTAATATATATTTATATATGTGAGCACATTATTGAACATTTAAAATCCAATACTGTTTATTATACTGTATTGTGCTAGTGTGTGTTATTCTAAATGAAGATGAAACTAATCCAGAATACTCACATGTTTTCCAAGAGCAGGTATGTAATTTAACTCAGTTGGTTCCCTGACAATACACAAAAGCCGTGTGTGCTGCGTCAAGGGACCCCCTGAAATGTTTGTGCTTGACAGACACATACAGGAAGAGGGGCAGGAAGCTAGTGGGAACGTACAGGATTCTGTGTCCAGGAAGCAGCCGTAGAGTTGGGGCAAGGTGGTTTCTCTCCAGCTCTAAGCCCCAGTCACCTTCCGGGGGCTCAGAAGAGCTGATGTACCTTGTTCCTTGCGACCCGGGTAGCATCCACAGTGACTACTGCACACTTAGGGCCTGGACTCTTGTCTACTCTGAGCACATGTTCTAGTTGTGAAAGAACGTGTGCCCATGACTCCATGTGCATGCTCCTTCCAAGGCTTGGTAACAGGGAGGCCCAGAAGGGAGGCAGGCACCAGAGAGGAAGGATGGATCTACGGTCACAGGCAGCCCCAACATCATGCTCTGTGCAGCATGGCAGAGCAGCTGTCTTCAATAATGCAGAGCTGAAAGAGCCTCACCTGGGCTGAACCGCCGCACTGCTCTCCCTTAGCCCACTGTACCCATCCCTTACGACAAGGAATGGTTCCGCTGATCCCCCACCCCTCTGAGGCTCAGTAAATCAGCAAGAGAAATCTTCCAAGAAGCCGGCCAGCAATATGCGTGAGCCTTAGCCAGCATGTCACAGTGGAGTCTCTTTTGTGTAATGGTTACTCTCTCTCTCCACAGGTTTGGGGGATAAAAGTGGCTTTATCCCCCCCAACAGGGCCCAAACCCAGTAGTGAGTGGCTTACACGCAGTCAAGAACTAATTCCTCAGTCATAACACCTATAGTCTGAGTGGTCACCACAGGGTAGATGTCTCAGGACCTGTGTTCTATTGTCTTATATTTATATCCTGCTCCCTAGACTCCGTACTCAGTAGCTTTCTCTGAGCTTTATGCTCACTCCTCTCTGTTCAGTTTTATGACGCCGAAATTAGGACCCTGCATACCATATCTCTGCTCTGCCAGCCGGCACTGTGTTCGGCTCTGCCAACCAGGACAGCTGAGGGAAGAAGCAGGTCCCTTCTCATTGTCGTCTTCCTGTTCTGTGGGTGTCGCTCTCACCGTGCTTCCCCACCTCTGCCCTGGGAGCTCATTCCCATGCCTGTAGCCAAATCCAGCTTAGACCTGCTGCTGTATTACATTACCCGCACCAGCCTTCTTGGGAGTCTACTCCAGAGTATCCTTTGAGCCCAGGGACACCTAGCAAGCAGTAGTCATTCCATGGACAAGATTGCCGGCTTCTAAGTCCAAGCCCAGGTCTTATGTATCTTACCTGTGAAGAAGAATACATTGTGCTTATATAATGTGTACTTAATAAGGAGTTGTTGAGTGAGAAAAAAGTACTGAAGGTAGCTGCAGCTCACTGGAACAATCGACTTCTAGTTATACTACATGGACCCTACTGTGGGGTTAGGTTTTATCTATAGTGAAATACATGAACTGCCACACAGGTCGAGATGATTTTTCCTACAAAGAGCCAGAATGGGTGCACAGCTGCCTTTCTTGGATAAATGTAGCTGCTGACCCTCATAGAAGAAGCTTCTCTTTACAGCAGATGGAGCCCATTGCAGAAAATCATAACACAGAGACCAACAGGCTGTGAGAAGCTCATACCAATGGGCACATCTACAACACAGCTCCTGCATCTCTGGCTCAGGGCATGTGCGGGAAGAGGGAGCAGGAAGATTTTTAAGAGACAGAATACCATGAAGTCTGCTCTAAACAGTCTTCTTTTGTTTTTTGTTTTTTTAAGAAATGGCTGTATAAACAAGATTGGAAAAATGGCAACATCCTGGGCACGTTAACATGGAAGGGTAAAATTCAGTGGGGTCTCAGCCCCTTAAAAAAGAACTGTAGGCAGCTAATGACCACTGGGAGGAGAATTAACCTCTCCCAGGGATAAATCCCCTAACTGTTGGCTGATTCAGAGTGGTCAGTCTTGAAACCATGTACACCTCAACAACAGAAGCAGACTCAGCCACTTGTCTATATGTATTATAAATATATACATATATACATACATATACAATAATAATAATAATAATCAAAGAAAAAGGGGCCATCAACTTGAGGGGGTGGGGACTCGAGGGAGAGTAGCTGGGACAGTCCAGAACAAGGAAAGGAATGGAGAAAAGTGACATAATTCTATTTCAATTCAAATAGTATAAAGGAAAATCATTGTCAATCCAAAAATCACAATTTAAAAAAAGGGGGGTATATGAAAGAATATTCTTTCTCATAGAAGTCTAAATTTTTTTTCAAAGAGAAATCCACTTTTCTGGGCACATAAACCACTGACTGTACCACTAGGAAGGAGGCAGGCGGGAGAAAACCAGAGCCCACTGGGGAGGTGGTGTTTTCCACGTGGAAAGAACTGCCATTTTTTGAAGAAGGTGGTGTTGACTCCTAGACATGGGGAAAGACCTGTGGACAGCCAGAGGAGTCAGCAGCTGTCTTCAGACAATCTGAAGCCTGTCTCTACCTCTGCGGCAGGCAATCCCGAAGCCCAGGCCCCCTGCAGAAAGACTCACACACATACTACATGACAGCAGGCGTGAGAAACAGAGTCCCAGGGCTGTGGGTGCGGCTCAGTGGTAGAAAATTTATCTTTACTGGGTTTTCGTCACAGAGAAAAAGAGGAGAGAGAGTAGGGGGAAGGAGAGAGAGGAAGAAAGACAAGGAAGAAGAAGGAAAGAGGAGGATTGGAGGGACTGAAGGTAGAGGAAAAGAGGAAGAAGAAGATCACTTAGAAACGAGGATGTGTGTGTGTGTCTGGAGGCAGTCAGCCGGCTTCCCATAGACTCATTCTGTGTGGACCACTGCCTCCCACATCAGTCAGGGCTCCAGTGGAGACTAATGCCTGATGGACCACAGAAAGCCACGGAGAAGTGAGAAAGACGGGGAAGCACAGCTCAGAAAAGGCCCAGGCCTGTCCGGGCTGGCTGATGAGCTTCTCCCTAGAGCTTTCCTCTGGTCCTGGCCATGGTTCACCAGGACCACAGGTTTGTCAAACACAGGTCTCTAGAGGTAGGACATTCAGTGACCAGGGTGAGGCTGGGGCCAGGGGCCAGGCCCAGCCAAGCATGAGGAGTCAGGAGAGGCCCACAGGCTAGTCCAGATCAAAGGCAAACATCACAGAAGCAGAGCTGGCGAATGTGCCTCAGGCAAGTTCAAGGACAACTGGGCGGTGGCTGGGAGAAGCTTCCAGGCCTGTGTGTCCTCCTCTCAGAGGCAGTGTGTCCCCAGAGCTGCTTCAGTGCAGCTGGCCCTGAGCTAGGCCACAGTTACGTTTCTTTCTTCCACGGTTCCCCAGCCACACTCACTTGCAAGGCATTGACTTTCTCCACTGAATTTAGGTATAAAGGGCGCATCTACATCTTAGCCAGGAAAAAGAAGTACTGAAAAATTGCACTCCAGGCCTAC
>CABHPQ010138769.1:0-16342 GCA_902168405.1 Peromyscus aztecus | reverse complement strand
GGATTATACAGCTGGAGTCTAAATGCAGACTGGACAAGTCATGTGAGCATCTGAGTTTGTACAAGGAGCCACCAGGGTTATTTTCGACCAGTACTTCATTGATTTTCCCTCTAATATTGTGAGTTTAAATAGCTGCCAAGGAGTGGCAGCGCACGCCTTTAATCCCAGCTCTTGGGAAGCAGAGGTAGGTGGATCTCTCAGAGTTCAAGGCTAGCCTGGTCTACACAGTTACAGGCGGCTAGGGCCACACAGTGAGGCCCTGTCTCAAAACCTCCCCACCCGCAAAGACATGTGTCTAATTGGCACTAGCTCCCTTATCTAGGTGTGGCAAAAGTCATGATCCTACTGGTGAGAATTTCCGACAGCTCGATCCAGCTTGAGGTTCTCTCTGGGGAGGACTCCAGGGCCTGCCTGGCCCCTCAAGGACGGTAAGGTGCTATGGGTCCTTCATGACTTGTATGTCCTTCCCTAATGTTACCTCTGAGACTACCTCTGACACCGCAGCCAAGTGAGCCGCTCTCTACCTCCCTCGCAGTGTCAGAGCATCCGGGGCCCTCTGTGCTGCTCAGGAACTCCTCAGGGCCGGCCGTACCTTCATATCTGCTTGGGGAGTCACACGCCTTCTGTGGAGTGGCCACTCGAAGGAATATCTGCTGTCTCCATGAATGCCGCCGGGTCTTCACAGGGGTCCCATCTGTGTCACCCAGGTGGTTTGCCTTGGATTCAAAGTCCCTAAAATGGCAAGACAACTGATTCATGACTGGCCGGAAGGCAGCAGGGTTTACTATCCGCTAACTTTATCTTTCCACAAACAACTAACTTGAGAACCAAAGAAATCAAATCAAAGTCATAGTGGGTCAGTATTCTTAAGATCTCATGCCTTGCACCACTGCTGTCTTAGGAGGTATTCCAAGGAGTATGCTCCACAGATGGTAGCTTCCAACTGTGCCTTCCTGGGTGCTACTTCAAAAGAGAAAAACTTCCCAGCTGGGGCCCTATCACCAGAACTATCCTAGTTAACATGTGGGTCTACTTTTCTCAGCACCAGCCTAAACCTCCATGATTACCATTAACCACACCCCTACACACACATACACACACACACACACACACACTCACCACCTTCTTACCCATCACACACACACACACACACACACACACACACACACACACACACACATGCATGCACGCACGCACGCACGCATAGAAACAGAAAAGCAGCTGTCGTCTAATTAGAGAGAACCATCAAGGAATTAATGGTACAATCCTGGTGACATTGCCTGCTTTAAAAACCTTAGCTTTAAAACTATAAAACAAAGTATTATTGCTGATACATAAATATCATCTCATTAATTTCCTTTCCGTTCACAAGACAATTAGGGCAGGCCCTTGCAATTTAATTTACACCCAGTATGGCCACAGGGAGGCAGTCAGCACAGCTGGGAGATGGGCTTGCTGGCTTCTAGGGGACAGGCACAGGCTACTGCCCCTCAACAGCCCCACAGAACCAGGAAAGAAAGACTCTTTATTCTTTCGAAGGTAACAACAACGTCAACAAACCAATCCTATGCAAAACTGAGAGCAAGCTGGCTTCATGCTTAAAAATGACACTTGTGAGGAGAAACCGCCTGAGAAAGGTGGCACACCAGGCTTGGTCATCAGGGTCCAATGGAGGAAGAGCAGGGAAACGCCCCATTTATCACACAGTAACTCAGCACTCAGAACATCCGCATCTGACGGGTTTAAATCGAGCCCTACCTGTTCGTGTTCATAAAGTCACAGGTGTGATTTTCATCTACAGGAGCCAGAAATTTTAGAAAATTTGGCACAGAGGAGGAAGAATGGAGTTTTTTCCGCAGGGCATTACGGTAGGAGACACTAAGAGTTTGGTTGAAAAAAGAGTTAAGGATGAAGAAATATAAACACACAAAGTAAAACTCTAAGCTTAAAAAGGAAACCTTTTCCTGTAATGCTAAGTAAACCAGGTAAGCCATTAAAATACTTAGTGAGTGAAACTGACTTTACTTTCAGTCAATGAATTAAATTAGAAAAAAAAATCAGTCTATCCTCCAAATGACAAGGACGTTATGTACATTAATCAGAAAGTCTCTGACATGGTACAAATTACAGTGCATACAAACACAGCTGTTAGCCTGTGCACATGCACGTGTGCATTCCCATACAAGTCAAGTGATGTGAAAGTTAAGTGTAAAAACAATTCACCATTGAGACTTTCCACAGCAGTTAAAAAAAAAAAACTTGAGAATAAAATTATGTATTCAAATGACAGCTGAAAATAGTAAAGCCAAATAAAACCAAAAGCACCCCCCCACACACACACAAGCGGTGACTAGGTGCCCCCCAAGGGCAGCCCCCATGCGGCTGGGCTCAGTCAGTGTGAACGCCTGGGCAGACAGACAACACTGGCCATGCGAGTGTGCTCACCTTTTTGGCACAGCATTCCCACTTTGCTCTCCACTGGAATTGTGTTTTAGGTACTTAAAAAAGTTTGGTGAGGAGGCGGAGGGGTTAAGACGAGGCGGAGGAGGAGCTGAAGGCTGCCCTGAGCAGCACTTAGACTCGTCCCCAGGAAGATGGTCCACACTAAACAACAACCACAGAAAGTGGGATTAGAGGGGACAGGGGCAGACTGCGAGGGGGCGCGGACAGAAATGGAGAGAAAGCACGGCTTTTGCTGAATGCGCTGATAGACTGTGTACCCTAATAAAATCTGCCTGGAGATCAGAGGACAGAACAAGCCACTAGATTAAACATAGAGGCCGGGCAGTGGAGGCACACACCTTTGATCCCAGCACTTGGGAGGCACACACCTTTGATCCCAGTACTTGGGACACCTTTAATCCCAGTACTCGGGAGACACACACCTTTAATCCCAGTACTCGGGAGGCACACACCTTTAATCCCAGTACTTGGGAGACACACACCTTTAATCCCAGTACTCGGGAGGCACACACTTTTAATCCCAGTACTTGGGAGGCACACACCTTTAATCCCAGCACTTGGGAGGCACACACCTTTGATCCCAGCACTTGGGAGGCACACACCTTTAATCCCAACATTAGGAAGACTGAGACAGGAAATGACATGGCTGGGAGGAGAAAGGGATATAAGGTGTGAGGAGACAGCAACTAAAGCCTTTCCGGCTGAGGAAGCTCACTGGGCTGAGGCTTTTCAGGCTGAGGAGTCCTAGAGTTTGTAAGAGGTGGCTTGTTTCTTTGTCTCTCCGATCTTTCAGCATTCACACCAATTTCAGGCTCAGGGTTTTTTATTAATAAGACCATTTTAACATTCGAGCTACAGGGGCTTCTCTTCACTCCTTTCTGTTCTCACAGACTAACACTGTCCATACTTCCACTAATACTTGCTGCTCTGTGCCCTTGCTGGGAACTGACAAAAGATTTAATAAGGCGAAAGAAAATAACCAACATTTCCCTTTAGGAAGTCTTGCCCCGAATTTCAAAGTCCTGTTTCCTACAGACTAGGGAAGAAAGTTCACAAGAGGGAAAGTAAATCGATATGCAAAAGGCAGACATCGCCCCATCCCGCCATGGCTGGCCCATCACAGCACACGACAGAGCTCTTGGGGAGAGGAAAAGTGGCCGCTCTCAGTCCTTCCACCCGGGGACTGGCATAGAACTCAGGCTTTTCAGGTAGGAATGTTTCCACCGCCACCCAAAATGCTGCTCACCGTGTGCTGGGAAGCAGGAACTTGTCAGGCTACAGCTAAGCCACCCTCGTCTCAGATCCCTCAGACTTGTTAAACATCTCCTGGAGGGTGTCCTCCTCCTGCCTCTACCCAGCTGAATTCCAAAGAACCAACGATGATTCCCAGTGAGTGGCTTAGGAAAGCAAGCTGACGGCTCTGTATGTGGCACATGTCACATCTTCCCTCCACACATAACAAACACCTGCACTGCACTGGCTCAAATGGCTGCACTGGTATAAGCCACATAGGCGAGCACACGTCCCCACCTTCTGCTGTCAGCAGCCACCATACACGACTATGGCCCCATTTTGAAACCTATTTTAGAGGATAATTTGGGGCCCTGTTATAGTCTCTATACTTGGGGTTAGTCACTCATAGACCCAGCAAAATACAAGGAAAGAGTCTGCCACCACACTGCTTGTGCTCTTCTGTGGCCAGCAAAGTTTAACTGTTTAGTTGAGCCCCATTCTTCAAAGCAGTGTGCTGGCTGGTTTTATGTCAACTTGACCCAAGCTATAACTATCTGAGAGCAGGTAGCCTCGACTGAGAAAATGCCTCCATAAGACTGGGCTGTAGGCAAGTCTGTAGGGCGTTTTCTCAGTTAGTGACTGGTGGGGGAGGGCCCAGCCCATTGTGGGTGGTGTCATCCCTGGGACGGGGGTCCTGGGTGCTGTAAGAAAGCAGGTTGAGCAACCCATGAGGGGCAAGCCAGTAAGCTGCACTCCTCCATGGCCTCTGCCTCAGATCCTGCCTCCAGGCTTCTCTTGTGTAAGTTCCTGCCTCCAACTGTCCTTCAGTGATGGACTGTAATGTGGAAGTGTAAGCTAAATAAACCCTTTCCACCCCAACTTGCCTTTGTTCATGGTGTTTCATCACAGCAATAGCAACCCCAAGACAAGGAGTGAATCCTGAATCCAGAATTCCCAGTGGCAGACTTCAGAAAGCATCAACTCTGATTCTGTCATACAGAGCCATTCAACAGATATGGCCAGGTTACACCTAGGACCAAGACAGCCAGGGCCAGTGTCCAGGCTTCTGGGTATCATCATGGGCATCTATAGAACATATCTCCCATTCTGCCTGTATGGACACTGTGTCCCCATCCCACCACAGCCCAGATCTAGGCATTAAGAAGGAAATTCCTCTACTCATACCCACGTGCCACCTTTCCCAAGACCAGGAGACAAGTTCCAAAGTCACCATCTCATGCATTAAGGACTAATGATACACATAAGGATCATTTTTGCTCATGTTCATCTGCTTGTGAGCAATGCTTACTTAGACCTACCCCTAAACACCTCCTGAGGAGCCGGGGAGAACATGACACTACTTCAAGTTTTTTGTTTTGTTTTCTGAGACAGGGTTTCTCTGCGTAGCCTTGGATGTCCTGGATCTCACTCTATAGACCAGGCTGGCCTCGAACTCACAGAGATCCGCCTGCCTCTGCCTCTTGAGTGCTGGCAGTGTGTGCCACCACTGCCCAGCAACACTACTTTAAGTTTTATCTTTTGATGTCAAGGGTCAAACATGACTCGGGTTGTTCTTCTGCCCCAAAAGCACACTCAGGAAACACAGTAAGTGTGATGCTTTAAGCAAATCTTACTTGCGTTCATGAGGCGTCTCTGTGCTCACGGAGTGATACCTCATGAGTTTTCTTTGAGAGACCCCTGGAGAGCTCTGAGCAGGTTCTGGAGGTGCCTGGCTCTCTACGGGGAAATGGCTCAGGGTGTTGGCTCTCCTTCTGAATGACTGCTGGGGTGACAGAAGAGCCGATTCTTCCGCAATGTGGCCCTCTGAGTCACTGGACAGGTCATCTGAGGAGCCAAGGAGCTTGAAGGAGCTCTCAGAGACAGGCAAGGCCTCCTTGTCACCCATGAACACCTCCTGACAACAGACAGACAACAGATTAGACATACCACAGGGAAACTGGGGGACTGGTAATCTCTCTGAGCACAGGGAAACACTAAATGTGTAGCCCTGTCTGACTAGAATAGCATCTAGAAATATAAGGCTATTAAGGCCACTGAATAATATCTGCTTCTCAGAGACAGGTGCTTGCTTGCTGAAGAGACGGGGAACGTCCCACGTGCTATAATAAAGCTCACAAGCTGCAAGACTGACTGCTCTTAAGTCATACCACAGACTACACACGCCAGAGAACAGGCCTCTAAGGGTGGTACTGTAGGCATAGTTTCCGCCACTGACACACCTTCTTTATCTTTGCCAGGTGTGTTCATGGATGTTTACCCACACTTCAAGGTTCTTTCTGACTCTGATCTAATGCTGAGATTTAACCTGGTAATCTTGATGCTAAAAATTATACCCTCTATTCTTCCTGGAGTGGAAACATGCACACATTGAGACTTATTGTCACACAATTCAGGAGAAATCATTTAATCACTTCTTGCTGCAGCTCACTGTAAGAGTACAGTGAGAACTCATTGTACTATTTCCTGAATTAAGCAAGATGAGACAACTTCACAGTGCTTTGTATTCTGTCTAATTCGACAGAAACAAGCTAAAGTTTCATTAGGCACTCCCTCCTTACTGAGTGCTCAAACATTCATCAAGAATCCTAACAAGCCAAGCTCAGTGATCATGCCCCCCATTCCTGCTCCTGGAAAGTAGAGGCCAGAGAATCAGGTGATCTAGGCCAGCTTCGGATACACATCGTGGTCAGCCTGAGCTAGGTAGCAAGATCAGAAAAGAGGGTGGGCAGTGGACCACAAAAACAAAGGCTGGGAGTGTCAGGAACTTCTCAATTGACACCAAGCTATCCAGGATTCTCCCCGACCCCGGCTTACTTCCTCAGCACAATCTCCAAGCTTCCCTCAAGATTTAATTCACAGCATCAGCATCCTTCTCTGAGCTTCCCACTACCAAACTCCTCCTCTTCCCCCACTCCTGACAACCAGAGCACGGGCATCTATTGTCTGAAGCTCTCCCGCCACACCCCACAATGCCAGGTCTACTGTCTAACTGTCCTTTCTCTCCTGTGGGCCCACTCATCTTTTTACAACAGGCAAACCAGCAACGTAACATTTGCACACTGGGAGTGAACTGTGAGTCCAATCAGTGTGGGTCATGAGGAGGCCGGATGGTGACAGGGCCCACCGGGCCTTCACTTAGAAAACCACACGTGGACGACTGGCCTCCAGAGTCTTACTGAACACAGTGGGTCTACCAAGCCAGCAGGCGCAGCGACATCACCCTGCTGTTGATCAGAGACTCGGCTCTGAGACCCCACCCAGGACAAGTGAGAACCTCAGTAGCGCTCATCTAAGGAAATGGGTCTCAAAGCACATGCTCCAAATACGAGTAGGTGGTCGTATCGATTCAGTGGCTTGCCAGGAGCATTTTAAAAATAAAAGGGATGAAAACAGTAGTGTATGTAGCCTATTATTCAGAGAATAATGTCTTTGTAACTCCATTTTTATTCTGTGTGGGAGGGTTACATGTTTGTGAACTACGTCACAATGTTAAATGTCTCCCTTACTGTTGGCTAGGATTTGAGCCTTTGAGAACTACAAGTCTAGGACGGAGCTCTGAAAAACTGACAGCAACTCTGGCGAGGAGCTGGAGCTCAGACTCTCTCACTCTTGCATCAGAGCATGCTGACAACAGGGACGAGGGGTGGGTGGGGGCTGTCTCCTGAACACCAAACCTCCAGTTTATCTCCTGGCAGTCAGAGGGTTAAACACACCGGGCCCAGACATGTGTAAATGCCTCCAGATCAAGACAGGAAGGCAAGGGGACACACCAGGTGTGTCACCGCCGAGGACTACCAGCCAACTCACTGGACCTGTGCTCGGTGGCAGACCACAGGGGCAAGACTTGGCTGCTTACTTAAACCAAACAGTCATGTGTACTCACAGTCATGGGGTCAGCTGCAGGACACAGTCTCGGAGATTTATGACCCACAATTCCCAACCCGCCCGCCCACCTTTGAAGCTCTCTCAAATTTACTTATTTTTATTATTGCAAAAATCTTCTTTGGATAAGAAACTCATTGGTTGTTACAAATTAGCCCTCGTTTGTCTAAAATTATGATCTGGATTCTTTGTTTATGGGAACAGCTATTTGCCTTTTTATGTAAAGCTTTTATGTTAAGATTTTTAAAAAAAAATCACATGACTAGCCCTCCACTTGTGCAGAGAGGCCTGGAAACACTAAACGTTTTATGACTGGAGGGATGTGGGTTTTTTTTGTCCTTTCTGACAGAGCTGTGTAGACAGAGGATGGGCAGGCCTGCTGGCTGGATCTTGGGTACCACTCAAGGAGAATGTGCTTACTTTGCTGGTGTTACTTAGAGTACTAGAAGTGGAGCTGTCCAGATCCACGCTGGCAGAATGGTCCTGCAGGCCTCTGGCTTTATTACCCTACATAAAGAGAAGGCAGTTGAGATACATCCCCCAAAGCATCATCAGCTGGAGGCAGCCTGGCCTCGTTAAGTAAGCTCAGAAAAATGAAGTCATTGACAGCCACTGCTGAGCATATCCACACATTAAGACCATCACACTTCTGTCATCATCTTAAGGATCATACTGACCTAAATAGTCTACAAAGCCCTGTGGATCGATCATTTGCCGGGGATCACACACAGGAAGAAGGACAAGTGATCTGTGATGTTCCCAAAAGCACACTCAATAAATAGCTCTTTCCTGAGTCACAGGTGGTCATAACCAGCCACCTGCATGTCACTCAGTCAACCTGTATCCCTCTGGGAACTCTCAAAGGCAAGCCCTTTCAGCCTTGGTTTTATAACTGGACTGTTTTGAATTATCTTAAAGGGTGTTGTGAAATTCTCAGAAATACCATTGGACAAAGTAATCTTTAATTGACTATGTTTCAGAGGGAATATGC
The DNA here is from genome assembly GCA_902168405.1 of Peromyscus aztecus. Lineage (NCBI taxonomy): Eukaryota > Metazoa > Chordata > Mammalia > Rodentia > Cricetidae > Peromyscus > Peromyscus aztecus. The sequence continues at coordinate 7,752 of CABHPQ010138769.1, read as the reverse complement.
TCAAACATTTCAAAGAACTACAATGAAATAGTGCAAGCTCTAAAGGTGTCAAGTTTTGATTTGTTAGAATCAAACTTGGCATAAGGCTGTTCACACACATGGAATAGGAGGATGCTTTCCTAAGGAACTCCCAGGTGATGCTCAGTGTACTTGGATCTTCCCAAGGAACTCCCAGGTGATGCTCAGTGTACTTTGACCTTCCTAAGGAACTCCCGTGATGCTCAGTGTACTTGGACCTTCCTAAGGAACTCCCAGGTGATGCTCAGTGTACTTGGACCTTCCTAAGGAACTCCCAGGTGATGCTCAGTGTACTTGAACCTTCCTAAGGAACTCCCAGGTGATGCTCAGTGTACTTGGACCTTCCCAAGGAACTCCCAGGTGATGCTCAGTGTACCTGGATCTTCCTAAGAAACTCCCAGGCAATGCCTGGTTACTTAGATCTTCCTAGAGAGCTGTTGTGGGGAACTTTTTCTACAAAGGTCTTGATTTCAAGTATCTCATAAGCATCTTACCATTTGTAAGTCATGTGGCCTTTGTGACAAGTTCTCTACAAAAGTAACCTCAGATAACAGGTAAATGAATGAAAGGTACTGTGTAAATAAAGCAAGCTTTACTTACAGAAACAAGAGGCTGGTAGATTTGGCCCATGGGTCAAATATTTCATGACTCTGCTCATAAGGAGTTCCAAACACCTAACATAAGAAGCTGGTAGGGTAGTTTTTGAAGTCCCCAGGGACACCAGGGAAGATGGGATCTCCATCTTGACATACATAATCTTGTTCTTTATAGGGACTGTACAAATAACAACACTCTTGAGAGCACAGAATCCCACGGGACCGACTACAGGAGTATAACTTCCCAGCCCTAGGATTAGGAGTGTGAAGTCAGGTATGCTACACAGTGTGACACCATCTCAATGAATGAATGAAGAAAAAAGAAAGAGAATGTAGATAATTACTGCTCTAAGTCTGATGAGACAGAAAACTGAGCTGAATCCTAGGCTCTGTTTGAGAATTATTCAACTCACGTGAGAAGAGAGGCTGCTACCTACCCGGGACAGGATGCTCTCCAATGACTCGGTTAAGGACCTCTTGGCTCTGTTCTTCAGCATATCTAGTCTGAACCGGGTGGCACTGGGTGGCAGTTCACTCCCAATATTCTCTGCTGCCACCTGTGGTGTCTAGAAAGAGAGACATGAAAAGTCAAGTCAGTTAAAGCTCCTGCCCTTCTGGGTGCACACGAACAACCTCTGGGACCCATTGCTTTGAGAGCCTGGGGTCCCATGTGCTCCTTAGTAACATGCCTGCAAGTCCAATGCACAATTTCCTATCCGAAATGAAATGAAAAAAATGTGCTCTGAATCTACTCAGCTAGCTCTCTCAGGCTAAGCAACTGAGTCAGAAACCTGCTATTTCCTAACTGTGGCCTTGTGCAAACTTCCCATTTTCTCGGAGTCTGGTAAATCGGAAGTGACAATCATCTGATCATATAACTGTGTAAGGCACAAAAACTTCTCTGCCAACCTTTTAAAATAAAGCAGTAACTTACCTGAGAGGCATTTCAGAGACTAAGTTAAAAATTAAGTTTATCCACTGAATCCATCCTCTCTATAGTAAACCCTCCATCCCTCTCTATCATCTGTCTCCCCTGTTTTCTCTCCTGTTACTTCATGATCCCGTTCTTTCTCCTCTGAAACCAAGCTTCCCTCTCTCAGCTACACACGCCACTAAACCAAAAGCACAGTGGAGCCTGGCAGCCATTAAATATGGAATGTTACTTGTTAACAAGGAGGTACATTTCCAAAAATTACCCCCCAAAATCTGCACCTTGAGTTGTTTACATGGATTCTCAACCTGACTGCTTCCTGTTCAATGATGATTTTGTCAGAGACAGACAAGCACACAAATTCTCAATCACTCTGAATACCAACACGTCCCCTGTAGTAGTGGTTACGTATTTCAAGCACACAGCAAAGTACAGACACTAGCACCACAAATACCCTTGCCTTCTTCAAGCCAAGTCAGCACTGCCAGATGTTGAGGAACGAGAGGAGCAGAGGAACAGGGCGTTCTATAACTAATGGCAGGTGAACTCCCTCCGCTGGTCCCCAGCTGTGTGGCATGGTCAGCGCATGACCTGCTACCCCTGAGTGCCACACCTGTAGACTGAACTGTCTTCCCAGATTTGTCATAATCTTTAAATGAATTAATACACATTCCAACACTCGGAGCACAGTTCTTACTCCATGACTGTCACTTATGACGACAGCCTGTGTTCTGGCTTCTGCTCCGAGGAATCATTACACTTCACTGAGACCTCCGGACCACCACTATCCCCCACAATGTCAACTGCTATCCCGAACTGGGTGTTTATTATACCAATTTATATTTTATATTTTTATTTACATGTACCCATCAAGCACATGCTGTCTAACATGTAAACACCTAGATTAAAGGTGTCACTGGTCATAGGGATGTGAATTAGTGTGGCCACTATGGAAGTTAGCACAGAGTTTTTTCAAAAACTCTTGGGTATGTACTCACAGGATTCTAAACCAGCATACATAGAGACACCTTCACATCCATATTTATACTGCAGTACTCTTCACAATAGCAAGGAACAGAATCAGCTTAGGTGCCATCAAAAGACCAAATGGATAAAGAAAATGTGGTACACACACACTACAGAGTTTTATTCAGCCATATAAAAGAACAAAATGATATCATGTGAAGGAAAGTGGATGGAACTACAGATAATCGTGATAAGTGAAATAAGCCAGATTCAGAAGGACACATCATTTTTTCTCTGTGTGGAATCTAGGTTTAAATCTCTCTCTCTCTCTCTCTCTCTCTCTCTCTCTCTCTCTCTCACACACACACACACACACACACACACACACACACACACACACACACCACAAATATTTCTCTGCAATTATCTCTCTTTTCCCAATATTGTTTTTGAGATTTATTCATGCTGATAATAGTTTTTGGTTCATCCACTTCAGCCTGAGGACAGTTTTATTGCATTGTATAACCAATCTATTCCTGTTCCTACTATTAAATATTTATTCCACTCTTTTGCTCTTGTGAAGGAGGCTGCCGTGAACTCTCATGCATAGCTCCTTAAGCATGCACATGGAAGGTTCTGTGAGGGAAATAATGGGGACACCCTTGCTGGGTCACAGGCACTAAGCATCTGCAGCGACAGCGGGTATCACCAAGCTTCTCCCCTGAAATGATTCCAATTCATAGCCCTAGCATCAGCACACAGGAGACCATCTTTTCAGGGCCCCGTCAGCATCCTTATGTTTCTGCCAAACCGATGGATACAAAATGCTCTTTGAATATGGCCTAATTCCTATGGCTAGTGAGCATATTTTTACATTTTTCTCAACTATTCAAAGACTCTGTCTTCTATGAAATAATGAAATCCTAATTCCCTGATGAATGCTCTGCACCTCCAGTGTTGACGAGAGAAAGCGGAGTTCAGAGAAGAGCTACACTCTGACAAGAGCTACATAACTGTCCACTTTTATAAAGTCCATGTGTTCATCATAATTAGGACATCTGTGAGAAGAATAGCTACGAGCTTGAGTTTTTCTCCAAGAAGGAGCACTAACATTACCCCTGTGTTCTAGCAGACAGCAGCACTGAGGAGGAAATATGTACTCTGGACAGGTGACACTAGCTTAAGAGATGGTCGAAGAACCATGTTTGTCAGACAGGCCCGCAGGGAGCACATACCTGAGCAACAGAGACAAATACCACCCAGCACCTGCTAAATGTTATACACTCTGGGCAATGTCTTTATTAGCTGCAACTGGTCCCACGCATAAGAGTCTGTCTAGGCTCAAGGCAGGGCAGCTGCCAGCACAGACACTTACCCCAAAGGGGCCTGCCTAAACTCAACACCGGGTTACCCACAAAGTTAAAGATCCACAACTGCTTTCACACTCATGTTTATAAAATAGAAGCATACTGGACCAGTGGTTTGGACAGTAAAGGAATATTGACTGAAAGATTAAATAAAGAAAGCAGTAGCAATCAGCAGATCGTACACATGAAAAAGAAGAGCTACATGCCTGTGTTTTTAAAGCAGGCCTGAGGAATTTCTGATACTTAACACTGCTTCTATTCCCTTCTGTTTCCAAAAAGATGCCTTTCACTTCCCTGGGCCAGAGCCCAAACATAATTTGTAACAATGAGTGCTTAGAATTTACCTTTAGAAAACATTATATTCTTATTATCTTAAAATAAACATCTGGAAGTGTCTTCTTTGAAGATGAGGTTGGGTCTTAACTTCTAGTGTGGAGGCTATCCAGCGAATTCTGCTATGGGAGAACACATGGTCCATGTGTGACAGACGGGAACTGAGAACTAGAACCAACCAAGCAAACACAAAAGTCCAAACTGTAGATAAAGAGAAGCATGCCCAAGTGAGTGGGGATAAAGAGTTCATCAAGATAAGCTGGATTAACAGAAAGGTAGACAGATGACAAATTTACCAAAACGCAAAGATCTGTATGGTAGGTGGGGTGTGCTCATGGGATGGTTCTTTCAACTTTTCTGTAGGCTTGAATTGTTTTTCTTAATAAATTATCAGGGGAAAAAGGAAGAAAAAACTTTTGCTTGAAAATGAATACAGAACTAAATCTGTAGCACTAAATTTTGTCAAGCTCCTAAAATTATGATTAATATAATATACTTAGACTTCACTAGCAAATTTCTTGATGTCTGTTCATACTTCAACTCCAAAATGAGTATTTTACTCCCCAATTCAAGATGTACTACAAATACCAGTCCCGACTGTGAGGCTCAGTCTCTTTCACATCAGTCTCTTGTGTTTGGGAAATGGAAAAGACATTACATATTATTTCTCCAAGGGACTGACCTATGCTCAAATCATAAAGGTATTACTGTGAGTCCATAAAAATTAATTTGTACTTAGGTCAAAACTTCCATCTACTGTAAGTACTTCATTCTGTTTTTTTTTTTTTAAGTTATAAGCCATTTCAAAATTAACAATTTCCTGCCAGACTGACTCAAAGGAAAAAAAAAGTCAGAAAAGATTTTTGTGGTACAAGGTGTTAAAAAGGTGGTGTGTGTGTGTGTGTGTGTGTGTGTGTGTGTGTGTGAAATAAATCCGCTGAAGGGAACTAGAGAAGTCACTAGAAAACCTGACTAGGTGGGCCATGTCACTAGTAAAGAGGTGGGCTCAGGACCCCAAGATGGCCCCAAGGAACAGGCTAGGAAGGGAGGGCTGGCGCAGACTGAGGCCCAAACCTGAGGGTACAGTTGATATCTCCATGTTGGGCCACTGTGCCAGGCCCTAAACTGGCCAACAAGAAAGCGAAACAAAACAGTTTCAGAGAGATCTCAGGAGCTCTAACAGTTCAGGAGAAGAACTTGACTGCCAAGGCCAACTGGCAAGTAGACACCTACTGAGGAGTTGTTAAGCCTGTGCCCAACTCAAACAGCACCCAGTTCAGGTTGCCAGACAGCAAGGGAGCCGTGGGGAACAGCACCCAGAGCACGGCTCCGAGCACCTGTACTTACATGCCCTCTGCCGTGGGAAGGTGTGTCTGGAACAGGTTTAAACACACAAGAAAACGCACTTTTACAAAACTAGGGAACCTGACGGCCCTTCACTGATTTTCCCCCCTCTGGATTTTCTGGACCAGTAACCTCAGCAAATATAAAATGCTCAGGGATTGAAGCTATTAATAATGAACAAACAAGAGATACTGGGACTTGGTCCATGGCACATGTATGCTGGACCCCACACTCAAAGGTCTTGAAGGCAGAGTCTGTGGAGATGGGAACTAAGTAAGTGTGTGAGCAGGAACAGACATGGGGGGGTGCACCACCCCATCATCCAAATGGAATTCATGGAAGTTCTGACTGAATGACACAGAACTAGGCTTCCCGACACCGCATCTGGCAGGCCAAGGACACTGTCTCACATTTACGTAGCATTTATACAAGAAACTTGCAGACCCTGTACATACTCCCAAGGGCAGCTGGACAGTTCACTGGCACACTTTAAAGGACAAAGGTGACAAGACCAGCTTCCCAAGTCCCACACAACTCTTCAGATCAGAGCTGTGGGACAGCCTGCTGAGGTGCAGACAAACGTCTCTTGTCATCGTTAACACAACTAACACTCCCTCGTTTTCTCTGTGTGTGCCCCTGGAGAAGAAGACGCTCCTGCCGATCCCTCATCCCGATTGCGTACAGAGTGGCCCTGTAGAAGTACAGGGCATCACAGCGTGCGTGCGTGCTTACCTGCTTCGGCTCCCCAATGTGCTTGTGTTCTTTCTGCTTCTCTTCATATAAACATCTCAGAAAAGAAATAATTAATTCATTCTCTCGCTGCTCGTTTCTTGGCCTCAATTTCTTTTAAAAACAAAACAAAACAGAAGCATAAACATTGTATTTATTTTTAATTGTCAACAAAACTGCTAACACATCCCCTTCCAAAGAGCTAACAGCTTCCACCCAGCAACTAGTGCTTTTTCTCACCGCTCTCACTAGGGGGCACCAGTGACCTAAGAGTGGAGGTCATTTTTTAAAAAGAACAGCCGGCAGAACCCTTGAGCCAGATTTAGGAGTTGATCTTTGATATTCTTTTACCCAAGATAAAGTTTTAACATCAGATAGTGGCGATCAAAATAGTTAATAAATAAACAGCTTTTAAAAACAGGTAAAGCAAAAATCTATGTAAACACCCAAAGTCATAATGATTACACATCTGTAAACTCTTAAGGTTAGGGACCTAGAAAGGAGCACGGCCATCACCAGGCTGTCGAATGGTGAATGTGCTCATTATGAGGCACTCTGTCACATTCCCATGAAGCAGGTATGTTCATGAAAAACTGCATGCCAAGGTCTCATGCTGGCTTCTCTTCCCCTCCCTCTCCTCTTCTGCTTCCTTTTTTCTTCCTTTCCCTTCCCCATTTGAGCCTTTTTCCTTGACATCCTTTCTAGGACTTTTAATTTGTTAGCACTGACATGGAATACCGTTCTACAAATCAGCCCGTGTACATTGTAGTTACTTGCCGAAACCAATTCATTCTGTCTGGCTTCCCCTAATAGACCGTGGTCTCCTCCAGCTCCTAAATCTTTGCATTTGAAATACTAGCCACGGTGTATTTTTAAAATTCATCTAACTCAATATATTACTTTCTGTGAACATAAATAAAACCAGTTACCCAAATTACCCCAGAGGAACAGAGAACTGACCCAAAGGCTTTGCTAATACTGCCAGCTCCACTGCCCAGTCCTCCTCTTTATCTCCAGACTCGAGCCTGCCCTTTAACAGGTCAAGAGTGACAAACAGATCAACTGGACAAGCAGGAGAGTCTGGGGCAATGCCATTATTGGCATATCTCTTCCCAGCTAACTAAGGAAATGGTATTAACCTTAGAGTCAAAAGCATTAAAGACAAAGGAAACCTCCATCCAGACTTCTGATATGCTCTTCCTTAGAAAAAGGTCATTTTAAACGGCAAGTCTTAAAGGTTGACATAATGGCTCAGCAGATCAAGGCACTTGCTGCCAACTAGCTGACCCAAGCTTGGTCACTGGACCTACACAGTGAAAGCTGAGAGTGCTCACACACACTCATACCAGAGGCAGCTAGACAAAGGGCGAGGGACAAGCTGTTCACACTGGCAGAAAATGAAATCACAAGCAGGCACGGTGGAGTACTGCAGTCGCTGCCCACTGACCACAGGAGCCAGGAGACCCCG
>CABHPQ010138767.1:11806-41287 GCA_902168405.1 Peromyscus aztecus | reverse complement strand
CATTACCAGAGTGAAGAGATAGCCTGCAGGATGGGAGAAGATCATTGCTATCCATATTCTGACCAGAGATAAATATGAACAATATACAAGGAATCTAAAAATTAAATGCCAAAAGAACAATTAGCCCAATAAAGAGGCAATGAACTGAATGGTCCTCAATAAAAAGTCATTGAATTATGAAAGTCTTCAACATCCTTAATCATCAGGGATATGTAAGTCAAAGCTGTTCTGTGATTCTTTATTACACCAGTACACCAGTAGCAATGGTTGTCATCAAGAAAACAAACATCAAATATTAGTAAGGACACAGGGAAAAAGAAACCCTTGTACATTTGCTGGTATAAATGTAAACTAGTCTGGTCACTATGTAATGCCACTCCTCAAAACCTTAAAAAAAAAATAGAGCTATGGTGAGATCCAGTGGTTATAATGGCCAATGGTTATAAGCAGATGTGTAGCATGAATCCTAAAAGTTCTAATTAATAAAATCAAACCTGAGGCCAGTTACTGGGGCGAACACTGGAAGGTCAGAGAGACAGAACAAACCACAGCTAACCTCACCTGGCCAACTTCTCGGCTGGTCTTGTTTCCTTAGACTGGAGGCCTCTGAGTCCTAATCCAGAATGGGTCTCAGCTGAACTGCTGCTAGAAGCCTGAAATCTTAACCAGCCACATGCTTAACCAGGCCAAATGCTTCTCCAGGCCAAATGCCTCGAGTTTCTGGTCCTCACGCCTTATATACCTTTCTGTTTTCTACCACTACTCCCTGGGATTAAAGGCTCGCTTTCTGGGATTAAAGGCATATGTCACCATGCTTGGCTGTTTCCAATGTGGCCTTGAACTCACAGAGATCCAGAGGGATTTCTATGCTAGGATTAAAGGCGTGTGCTACCACTGCCTAACCTCTGTTTAATATTGTGGTTGTTCCGTCTCTGACCCCAGATAAGTTTAATAAGGTACACAATATTTTGGGGAACACAATACTACCACATTTCCTCTCTTTTTGTCTAAAATTAAAAAAGCTTATAACTAATACAAGAAAAATTATATCCAATAAGTATATACAATATAAACAGTCAAGAATTACATTAATGATGTCTAGTCCCTAAACATTTGACAGATTCAGATAAAAACTCCATTATATATATTAACAATGTCCAGTTCAGTAACATCTGATAAACTCAGACCAAAAAATTTTCATTACTTATCCTTATTTAAAACAAGTAGTTCTTTTTTAAAAGTAGATTCCATAATCTCCCTTTTTATCTTATCATATCCATATTCTCTCTTTTTTCTTTTCATAATACATTCAGTAGTCTACCTTTTGTCATTTTTATATCTTCCCCCTTTTCTTCAGTGTAGATTCAGTGATCTACGTATTTATCCTATTATTTCTTTATCTTTTTTCTCAGAGTAGATTCAATGATCTATCTCATATCGTATTCTCTTTTTCTTTTTGCTTTCTAGGGGTGAAGATATCTTTAGGGAATCTTGAAAAGAAAAAATTTAGGTTAATTGTCAAGTCCTGTATCATTTGTCCAGTCTCTGTATAATAGGAAAGTTCAGGGCTTGTCGTAAGTCCTTGTTCGAGTTGTCTGTCAGGCTGGATCATCTCAGCTAGTCATCTCAAAAGTCATAAACAGTTTGTACTCCAAAGTCAATCTTTCTGTGGTGTTAATCAGCTTAATGGCGTTATCATAGTCCATGTGGAATCGTCATTGTAGGATCCTGTCACCTTTTTGAAGATTTCAAAGTTGCTGTTAGGGCGTGGTCATGGTTCCCTGCAGACTTTTTATTTATTTATTTATTTATTTATTTATTTATTTATTTATTTGGTGCCTCCTCTGTGGTTTGGAGCAATCACAGTCTGATAAATGTCTGTCTCTTGGAACCATGAATGTTCTTTCCTAGAAGAGAAAATCTTCACAGCAGTTTCTCCCCACCATTTGTCTTGCAAAATTTTTCAAACTGACCTTTGTCGATGCTTTCTTGTAACACGATGGTCCTGGCAATTCTTCTCTGAACCAGCAGGAGTAAACTCTTTGTCCCAGGTAGCAGCATCACCACAGTCACCAACACGATGAGAAGGAGCCAGCAACTCGGAGCAGCAGCTTTTGCCTCCATGGTCCCACCACTGTTTGTGGTTCAGCCCTGGTCGAAGCTTCCTTTAGCAAGCCTGCTAGGCGGGCCTTAAACTCGGGATCCTCCTGGCTCTGCCTCCTTCAGCAAATCCTACGGGCGTGCACCACCACAACCGGCCAAGTGTAGCTCGGGCCTGAGCTGGGGGCCCACAAGCACCTTTTTCATGAATTCGTACCACGAACGTTGGGCGCCAGATGTAGCATGAATCTTAAAAGTTCTTATTAATAAAATCAAACCTGAGGCCAGTTACTGGGGCGAACACTGGAAGGTCAGAGAGACAGAACAAACCACAGCTAACCTCACCTGGCCAACTTCTCGGCTGGTCTTGTTTCCTTAGACTGGAGGCCTCTGAGTCCTAATCCAGAATGGGTCTCAGCTGAACTGCTGCTAGAAGCCTAAAATCTTAACCAGCCACATGCTTAACCAGGCCAAATGCCTTGAGTTTCTGGTCCTCACGCCTCATATACCTTTCTGCTTTCTACCACTACTCCCTGGGATTAAAGGCTCGCTTTCTGGGATTAAAGGCATATGTCACCATGCTTGGCTGTTTCAATTGTGGCCTTGAACTCACAGAGATCCAGAGGGATTTCTATCTCTGGAATGCTAGGATTAAAGGCGTGTGCTACCAATGCCTAACCTCTGTTTAATATTGTGGCTGTTCCGTCTCTGACCCCAGATAAGTTTATTAAGGTACACAATATTTTGGGGAACACAATACCACCACACAGATGGATTCATTAAAAATGCAAAACTTGTACATGGAAGAGTTTTATTCAGTCACAAACAAGAGCAAACTTAAATCATTTTCAGGAAAATGGGTGGAAATGGGAATCATCATGCTAGCGTTAAGACAAATTAGGAAAGCCAAATATGAATGGTGACTCATGCTTTACTCAGTCATGCTTGACAAAGCCTAGCACTTGGGAGACTGAGGCAGGAGGACTGATTTGAATATAAGGTCAGCCTGGGCTACAGAGTGAGGCCCTGTTAAAACAAAACAAAACATAACAAACTAACAAAAAAACAGCAAGAAAACAAATAGAATGTTTTCTCATATGCTCAACCTAGATTTTAAAAAAAGCAAGCAAACGAAAGAACCCCAAGAACAATGTGAAAATAAAAAGGGAAATGTAGTGGTCAGCTTTATCAGCTTGATAAAGTCATGTGAGAGGAAAGCCTCTAAAGGAGTTGTCTAGATCAGGTTTGCCTGTGGTATGTCTGGGGGGGATGATCTTCACTGTTAATTGATACAGGAAGGCACAGCCCACTCTGGGCAGCACCAGCTCTAGGTCCTGCCTTAACTAAGTGAACTAGCAAAGCATGGACTTGTGAGGGAGCCAGAGAGTGATCCTCCATGGTTCCTGCTTCAAGTGCCTGCTTGAGTTCCTGTTTTGATTTCCCTCAGTGGTGGGCTGTAGCCTGTAGGCTGAAATACACCCATCTTCCCACTATGTTTTTGTCACAGCAACAGAAAAGGAAGTTAGAACAGGGAGTTTTGGGGAAAGGGAAGGGGGTGATCAAGGGGATGTCAGCGTGACAATAGCAGGTTGACTATGATTAACATATGTTCATATGTAAGTGTCATATTAGAACCCATTATTTTGTACAATTAATACATACTAGCTTAGAGAAGAAATCACCTGTTTAAAGCCACTTACTTTGTTTTTGAGGGAATTGTCACCAGAGACAGAGTGACACCCTCAGGCTGTATAGTTTGATAATGACAATGACAGGTCTGGAATTTGAGCCTTTGGATCCATTATGTTTCTGTTCCTCTGAGAAACAGAAAGGACACTGGATGAGAAGAGCTACAAAGAACTTTGTATACCTCTGTCTTACAGAGGAGATAGGAATGGGTTACTAATGGAGGAGGGGGATATGAGTGTGAACACTGAGGCAAGGAAGAGAGGGCTTGTCATCGTGACACATATGAAACTGCCCTTCCTGTCTTGGGTTCGTACAGCTCCTACTAGGGCACAGGAAGGTATACTCAGAAACTCTGTTGGAGTAAGGACAGTGCTTGACAGAGAGGAAACAATAGGAAATCACTAGGGAAGAGGAAGGTGGATAAATAAGGTAGGCTGTCTGTGTATGTCAGTATAATGGCTGATGTTGGTTTACTGGTCTCTGTGCCCTTGCACCATAATAAATGTCCATATGTGTTATGTTTGATTAACAAAGTAACTATTTGTTGACCATTGAGAGGTCACACATTACAGAGGTGTAAGAAGTCAGGAACTTGGGCCAAGTATCATGTTAAGAGGCCCCATCAGAATTCTAACTAACAATAGCAGGCACACAGTATTTCATAGTTTGGACACTGCTTTAAGGTTCTAGATACATGAACTCATTCATTCTTTTAAGACAATCCTATAGGGTATGAAATATTATCCCCATTCATAGATGAGAAAAATGAGGTATAGAGAACCCAAGCAATCTGTCCTAGGTTAATCTGTAGCAGAGCTGAGAGTCAAGCCTGGAATCCACATCTTGATGGCCGCATCCAGCGCTTCTCCCTTCTCTGTCTGTGTCTCCAGGGCCAACGGCTCCATAACAACCACACTTGCGCTGTCTTCCTGCACAGAGGCTTTGATTGACAGACCTTTAGATCCCTTTTTCAAAGTGGAAATTAGAATTAAGTTAGAAAAAAGCAATTCACATGTGAAAAAATGGTTTTATGTATTTATTTCTTCTGATAATTAGCTTTGCTTACACTCTATGGTCAAGCAAAGAGTGTAATTCAAGAAACATGTACAGAAACAACAGGAAAGGAGCAATATAGTTTCAAAAATGGGAAATTTACCAGGTTCACAACTTGTAAATGAGGAATGCATGAGTAAGAAGTCAAATATGTGCAAGCCAAACTGTCTCATACAAATATTTGAACACTCCCTGGAGGACTGGCTGCCCCAGGAATGCCTGGCTATAAACTAAAGGTGTAACTTATTTTCAAGGTAGCCAAAATCCTCCTTACTATTTTGTGACTGTCCATAAGATGGGTTAATGGAGATGGGAAAAATTGCTGTGAAAATTACTAGAATTCTGTTGTTTTGTCTTTTTAAAAAGCCACCTTGCATACTTCTCATGGACTTACATCAAGTGGCTTTAAAATACTCAAGCGGTGGTAGAATGTTTCAGAAGGCTGTTGCGCTTGATTTACTCCAGAGCTGGTTGGTGAGTAGAAAGGTCAGGTTTAGTTGTGTAAAGTTGTCACTAAGACAACACGGAAGCATTGGTATGTGGAAAGAAGCATCAGTAGCGTTTCTCAGCTCCCACACACCATAGAGGAAGGGTTGATTGTGTATGAGTGGAAAAGGTAGTGAACAGAGATGTGTGGCTGAACTCACAGTTGCACAAAATGAGGGACCTTTAAAAAATTATGTTTGTGTGTGTGTATGCACAATCACACATGTGCTTGTGTACATGTACAAATTAGCCTATTGAGATAATTGTCTGCCGATACTCCCTTCCTATCCTCTTTACACTGTTCAGTGGTGCATTATCTTCAACTGATTTTGTGTGTTTGTAAGACAAACTTAGAATCCTGATCATAACATAGTTCTTCAACTCTATTAAGGTTTATAGTTCTGACCCTGGGTGATTTGGAGCTCATTGTATAGTTTTGTTATGGCTCAGGTTTGTCCAATATCAACACACATGTGCATGTGTGCATACACACACACACACACACACACACACACACACACACACACACACAGCAAACAAACAAAAAACAAAACACCCAACCAGACCACAAAGTTATCCAGGTGGTGGTCAGCCACTGTAGTAAAGGCGAGAATGTGCTGAGCAAGGGAGAATAAATTGCCATTTTTATACTTCACTTACTCCTTTTGTGTTACTGGACAGGATGGCCAAGTCCATGCTTGTTATGCCGTGGTCTGTTCTTAGAATGATGCTCATCAGGATCAATGAGCATGACACTCTGAGGGGAAAGTAAGGCTTATTCTGTCTCCACTTGGGGTTTTGCATTTCTAGCATTAAAGTAACTCAGTTATCCTCCACTTCTTGCCAGTAGTGTAGAAGCTAGAAACCTCAAGTTGAGATCAATTACTACTCTAGCCTCTTTAGTTTTCCTGGCATTTGAGAAGTAGCAACTGGAAAATTCGAGTGTGTTGTGTGCAGGGAGATCAGAGACCAGTGGTTACAGAAGCCAAGGAGCCCTTGAGACAGTGAAACAGATAGAGTTTGGATAGGTTCAGTGGGTGTCTGTCCCGGGTATATTCAGTTGCTCAGTGCATGGTGGTGAAATGAACCCTTACTATTATTCTATTGTGGGGAAGATGGGGTTAATGGATAAGAGCTTTAATTTATTTGAATAACTTGTCCTATTAGAGGCTGTTTGTTCTGTTTGGAGTAGGGTTTTTGTGCAGAACTGCTCTATAAGGTCATAGACCACCAAACAAATTAGGTGAACCCATCAGTCCACAAAATCTTCCCTTTTCTAAGTCTATTATTTTCTTCCCTTAAAAGTAGTAAATCTGCCAGCCTTGGTATGCATGTGTATACATGTGTGTGTACGTGTGTAAATTAACATGAAGCAAGGAAGCTGCGGGACATATAATTCTTAATCAGAATGAAGTGTTTATCAAGAATATCTTAGTATGTTCACTTATGTCAGTAATCTGTACTAATGGCAAAGGGTGTTTTCTGGCTTTAAATATGTATCTGCTCCATGGAAAGCAACAATTATTATTTTGCTTTGTTTCTGTAACTTACTGATAGGATTCCCATCTGTTTTTTGAAGCCAGCCACCACTTCTACAGATAAGGAACAGAGCTGTCTGTGGGTGGGGTCAAATATGCCTGTGACTTGTGACCATTGGAAACAGAGCAAAACATTTGTGACAAGCAGCAATAGTACTCGCTGGACCTCTAAAGCGTACACGTCTGTAAATGGAGAAAAGAGACTATTGAAGGTTGTTTCAAGAAAGAACCACTGTGTCTACAGAGTAGGCAATCGTAATTCAATATTTGCAAAAGCAAACTATGTGTGGGTGAAAGAACATGTTTTTGTCAAAAAACATTGGTGGCATCCCTCCATGCTGCATGTGATCCTGGTAGTAAATCAATGAAGTTGAGTATTAGAGACAGAATTGACTTTTGACAACTTATTATGTGATAAATAACATTCATTCAACCTAAAGGATCTCAAGGCCACCTTTAAATTGTGGTGATGCTGGCTCTTTGCCAGATACACACAATGAAATTCTTTCACCCACATTAAAGGTGTTGCCTGAATTGTATCTAGCAACTGCAGTTGGCTGTGTATGTGTTCACTATGTGCTCATTTTTTACTTTGGCCTCCACACCTTGTTTCCTAGAGGTGGTCTACACACTGCTGTAAGGTTGGTTGCCACAAGGTCTGATTGTGTAGGACTCAATTTCTTGACTTCCATGTTTGTTAAGTGCTTGTATGGTAGTTGTGATTTAAAGATTGTTTCATTTATGGTTTTGGAGATGGTGAGAGATTCTGTGCTGATTTTATGTTAGATTTTTTCTATTCTTCTCCAAATATAAAAAAATGATAAATTTGGTGATATTGTCCCAAAGAAAATGTAAAAATATAAAATGTTAAATGGGAATTTTATCTCTGAATACCCTGGGAGATCCCAGAGAAATAACCGCATGAAGGTGTTGGGGCTTAAACGATTTGGCGGTTCATTTACCATTCCATCCTATAACATGTGTGCCCACACTGGAAGGAGGGAGGCCCAGGAGGTCACATGGAGAGGAGAGAAGAGGAGGGTACTCTTGAGAAGCTGACAGACTTAACAAGGTGACTGAATAGCTTCCTCAGGGGAGGAGCAGAAGCGTAGAGGTGAACAAGCTCCTTCAATACACGGGAGAAGGTTCACAGCAGCCAATGCCAGGAAAACAAGGGGCTATTGCTCCCCACAGAATCTCTGCCAGGGAGCAGAGGCGACACCAGGACTATTGTCAGAAGATGCATAATTAGGTCAGAAAGACAGAACTGAGTGAGTGATAAGGCGATGTATTGAAATGTAGTGTCCAGACAGAAGTAATGAACTCATCGGCAGAGTTACTCAGAGGCTGCAGAAGAGGAAAGACTGATGTGACAAATTTAGCTATTCCCCAATCACACTCATTAGGCCCTATTGTCAGCTCCAAAAGGCAAATTTTCATTGTGATTTCTACCCAGGATGCTAGGCATTGAAACCTAGAACTTCTCAAAATCAGCTGCCTGCTGAATACCGTACGCATCACCTTGCTTGTATCTGTAAAAGATGCAAAGCACACCTCGCTTGCGCCATCAGAGAAAGGTTCCCACCCCGTTTGTGTATTATGAAAAGAGGCACTATTTACTATAAGATCCAAAAGTATTAATTAGCTGCCTTTGGTTTAAATAAAATTGATTGTTAAGGCAGAAAATAGAGGATAATATGAGTCCTATTCTGCCGTAGCCTCCCAATAAAAGAAGCAGTGACCCAACTCATTAGCCCTTTGATTTAATATATTGACACTTGGGTTCGAATAATTCCGTTTAGTGGCTTTTGCTTCCCAGGGATCAATTTAATTAGTTATAAAATGTGACTTCTTGTCAGGAGCTAGAAGAAATGCTGACGTTAAATAAAGTCATACGCAATTTAAACAATAAAGCTATCGATGCCTGGTTAAAAGTTAATGATGCAAGAAAAATGGCTTAATAGAGACAACCTCAGCATTGCAAGTGATGCTAGGAAAATTAAGCTAAGTGGATGAATGAGGAATGGTGATGTTGTTGAATTGTTAAAACAAATTCAGAGCTGCTCTGATGGCTTGGCAAGGTTGTAAGTGGTTATCTTTCAGCCAGGGAGACAGGACTAATTCTAGGCCCCATGTCAGTGTGACTTTAGTGTCGGTTAATGTGCTGATTTGGGACGTAGGTTTGGATCTATAGGTTAGCAAACTTCTGAGATGAACCTCACACTTCATGAGTGGTTCCAGAAGTACTGTTCATGGCCATATCTGGTGGCCTCAATGAGGTCTTCTCTAAGTGCTCTGGTGGCTAGGCCTCTCTGAAGAATGGCACGGGGGGACTAGCACTAGGCCTTTTCTGGAAAATATTGGAACTGAACTCTAGGTCCGGACTTGGGCCTGGTATGATTCCTTCCTTGGGAAGGTGTATTTCCCTCCCACTGGAGGGTGACTGTTGGCCACATAGTTCTTCCCAATTCAGAGATGTAAGCTTCTCTCATTAGGATTATTGGACATCACCAACTTCTCTGATACTCTGCCTTTGACCCTGGCCTGAATGTTTTTTCTGTCAGTGTTGGTGCCCCCAATAGACTTAAATTAAAAAGTGAGTAAACTGACCCAACATTAAGCAACTAGATGGTTTCCAAAATGCTTTCTGACTTCTTTAATTCAGTCATAGAGTCAAACTTAATTGCTTAGTCCATGAAATCAAGTGCTTTGGGAGCACACTCAAAATAATCAGTAGGCTGGTTAAACATACCCTGTATCTTCTGGGGTATATACACACACCCATAGTTGCCCGTCTTTTGGGTTGCCTGCTACGTTAATACCAGTTAGCTAAATAAAAGACAAGCACATTTTTCGGACAAAATTTGTATCTCACTTCTTCAACTCTTGCCTCAACTTGAAGAGTTTTCAAATACTTCCTCCAGTCACCGGATTGGCACATGTGTGCTATGCTCAACTCTTAGAAACAGCCAAAGAAGGGGTTCATCTCAGTTTGCCCCCAGCTTATTGACAGGCTCTGATGTCAGTGGTTGCTGGGTGGGAATACAAGAACAAGGAGCTGAGTTCTGGAAAGGAAGATGAAAGGGGATTGATGGCCTTCCACTGGCTCTCTGACACCTTCTTCCCCACCTTGTGGTGGAGCAAGAATCCTCCATTGCTTTCCTGGGGGTGGACCAGAAGGGTTCAAGATTGAAGATCCTGAGCTAAAGCTTACTCTTTTGGAAATTTGTTTATTCTTTCTGCTGATTCAGCTGCCAAGGAAATTACTGTAGCATCTAGAGTGGAGCATCTACGTGCAAGTGTATCCATCTAGGAAAATCACTGCATAACTTACCTTGTCTGTTTATATAAAATGACTATGCTTGAAAATTGCAATAAAGCACAAATACTTTGAACTTCCAGTGAAACAAGCACATTAAGATGTATTGGGGCTACAATGATCTGGAGGTTCATTTGTCACTCTGTCCTATAATATGTGTGTCCACACTGGCAGGAAGGATCCCTGGTAGTTGATGTGGAGAGGACTGGTACTTTCGAGAATCTGGCAAACTTAACAAAAAGCCTCAGGAAAGCTTCCCGAGGGAAGGAGCTTGCTTCTGTAGACAGTAAAATGTTCACAGTAGCCACAGGCAAGGGAGTACAAGGGGACATTGCTGTGTATGAAATCTGTGCCAGTACCAGGCTCTCCACTGGAGTAAAGGTTATCTTTTTATTTGCTTTTCCTTTTGAATGTTGGGGGAAGGGAAATTAGCTGAGGACAAGAGGGAAATTGTTGGGGACTGCTGTTAGATAAACTATTTTGTCTTTGTGTTGACATTATATTGGCTACAGCCTACACAGAGGGGATTGCCTGGAAAGGAAAAAAAAAAAAAAACACCAGGAGAGAGGCATTAATATTTTTTAGCGTGTGTGGGTGCACTAGCAGCAGAGGGGCCCGTGTTTTCTTACGGCTCAGATGGCAAAGCTAAGCATTCAGCCTACGGCAGGAAAAAAGTGCCTTTTTTGTTTTCTGACTGCAGAGTCCAGGCATTCCCAGGGGAACACAATGAATGGCCCATTTTGTCCAACACGGTTTCATAGACATAGATCTCTTGTTTTTTCATCATTATTCTTGCCCGTCATTGGGTGTGCACATGACATTTGAGCGTGTTTTAAAGTCTTAACACACTCATGTGCCTGCAATAAAGTTACTCATAACAATCCCGCTTTTCTCCAGACAACAGAGCAGGGTCTGTTGTTTTCATAAGTCACGGCAGCTGGGAGGCAATTGCGTAGACAACAGCTTAATCTAGCTGGAAAATGCAGAGAGAAGACAGCACACATGAAATTTCCTCCCATATTATTCCAACGTGGAAGAATTAAAAAGTGGCCATGGGTGGTCTAGCTCAGTAACTGATTGGTGGAACATATTTTGGATTTTTGTAGAATGGTAAATGTTAGGCATTACTTTTCCCGTGTTTGCTAACTGCTAGCAAGCAGGATCAGGCAAATGTACCCAAGTCTGTCTCAGTGGTCATTTGCTACTTCCAAGCTGCTAAAAAGCAGTGTGTTTATATGAGAAGACATTGAGCTAAGTAGTTCTGAAGTGATGGACAGAGTACTCTTTGAAAGGTGTGTAGAAGACTCACTTGAGGCTCATAGCAACTCCCAGCTTCATCAGGCTTCTGGTGTGCAGTCACTAACAGGCTTTAACTCCCACAGTGAGTAACAGAGTTTGGGGAAGAAGAGAGGGGCTGAAAAGTTGAGATCTGTCCTAGAGTGCAGGGAGCAGTACCCTGCCTATGTCCTCAGGAGAGTCACATGCATTCTACCTGGAGGACAGGAGATAAGAAGTGTGAGTACAATGAATGAGGAAGCTCCTCCTTTCCCTCACACCTTGCTTTGGAGGGAGAAGGGATTGCACAGAGCCCTGGGAAGGAAATTACTTAGAAAGCAAACTTTGTCCTGCCGTGCTTACAATATCAAATCTACTGGCCTTTCACTTTCGAGGAAATATGCTGTGATAGGATTTCTTGTAGGCTCTTTAAAGATACCCAGGTGACATAAAGTGTTCTGTCTCTAAGACATAATGGCTTTGCTGATATTTTTACTGGAAAAGATGAAGCTGTCCAGGCTGGGACCAACTCAGCCCCTCCCTAGGATTTCGTGTCTGAGTAAGAATAATCTGGTTCATTTCCAATCTTAGTAGGGAAATATTAACCCTCATGAGGGCACTTCTGTAGGAGGCCTAATGGAGAAATCCAACCAGCTGGTGCTGGGGGTGTGGGGTAGTCCTCATTGTCTCGTCTCTTGTACTCTGAGCATGAAGAGGCATCTGAAAGATTCTATTTACAGAGCATCTATTTAGTTCTTTCTTAAAGTTTGTTTTCCTTACTTCATTATTATACTTCATGCAACACACTCCTCACTTATCCTTGGCAGAAGGCAGCATTGGAGGCCCAGGGGTCAAGTCCTTGTGTGTCAAAACCCGGTATAGAAGTCAATGCTCTGCTGACCTCTCAAGTTGCTATACCCCAAACCCAGGAAAGATAAACCACACAGGCCTTCATGTTAATGCTTACCATCTAAGTCTGACAAGTGATTTGTAGTTACCATTTGTGGTTCTATCTACTAAGCATCAATCTAGTTTTTTTTCATGTGCATTTTCTTTAATTTTAATAATATGCCACCACATGAATTTTAACTTTTACCACCTAGCAGAAGAGAAAACTAAGGTAACTATCTGACTGTGATAGCCAGGGGTTGAACTTAGTTTCCTTTGGTTCCAAAACCTGCGTTCACTCTACTATACCACACTGCTCCCAGTAAAATGAAGAGGGTGGGGTGACAGAGCAGTTAATGAATAGGAAGTAGAAACCCACATGAGAAGCTAGAGCATGTCCTACTTCTTATCATCCTTCCTTTTCTTATTCAGTTGAAAATGTTGGTTAGGACCCTCTGAGGGGAAGGTGGCTAGGCTACAAGCAGCCCTGTAAGGCAAGTGGCTTAGCATGGTGATGGTAAGACTTAGGGCCCACTAAATAAAAGCTATTACATTCAGAAGTGACTCAAGGATGAGGACATATGTTAGCAACATGGAAGAGATACACAAAATGTGTGTGTGTAGATTACATATATATAGTATTATGCATAAACATATATATGTATACATATTGGTTTATGTAATGATTTCTAGGCCTTTCACTACTTTAAAAAAAGAGTTCCAAGTATGGATTGGAGCAAGACAAGAATAAATTCAAGCCGGGCGGTGGTGGTGCACGCCTTTAATCCCAGCACTCGGGAGGCAGAGCCAGGCAGATCTCTGTGAGTTCAAGGCCAACCTGGGCTACCAAGCGAGTTCCAGGAAAGGCGCAAAGCTACACAGGGAAACCTTGTCTCGAAAAAAACCAAAAGAAAAAAAAAGATTCTTTGCCGGGCGTTGGTGGCGCATGCCTTTAATCCCAGCACTCAGGAGGCAGAGCCAGGCGGATCTCTGTGAGTTCGAGGCCAGCCTGGGCTACCAAGTGAGCTCCAGGAAAGGCGCAAAGCTACACAGAGAAACCCTGTCTCAAAAAACAAAAAAAAAAAAAAAAAAGAATAAATTCAAGTGCTAGATTAGAATTCAAAATATTAATATAATTTCATGATCTCATGTATCAAAACTATGGTAATATGGAGACTTATTTACATATATGAATATAGTTGTCAGTACATGTGTGCATACATAATACATATATAAGAATATTTCTCAGTTTTGTGAATGAAATGGCCTAGGAATAAAGCAGTTGTTCTTAGCCTTCCTAATGCTGCGACGCGACCCTTTAATATAGTTCCTCATGTTGTGGTGACCCCAGCCATAAAATTAGTTTTGTTGCTACTTTATAACTATAATTTTGCTGCTGTTAGTGAAGCATAATGTAAATATCTATGTTTTCTGATGGCTGTAGGCAACTCCTGTGAAAGGGCCATTTGACACCCAAAGGGATACCCACCGACAGGTTGAGAACCACTGGAATAAAGTATCCCCTAGTGGTTGTCTACACACTGCACATCATGTCCTCAAATACCTTCTCCTGAGTCTTTTTTGGGAAATGGAAAATAATGAATATTCTAGAAAGTGAAGATGCGCCTGAAGAATTATAGGGCATGACAAAACTGTTTTCTATGTGTATGTGTGAATGTACATTAAAAATGAAAACAATAGGTAGAGGTAGCTCTCTTCTGTAGAAGAGTGTCAACTACAACATGTGCAAGAGCTTAGGGAAGTCACTTGGCACCCAACCTAGCTAGTCCTGATGAATTCAAAAGAGAAATGTGAAGGGATGCTGAAGCTGCTGGAGGGAGTTGGCCAGAGAAGGGTGTCTACCTAGTCTCAAAGCCTTGTCCCAGACCACATACAGGGAGCCAAAGGGAAAGGTCGTCACTGTGGTGGAGAAGCCTGGCCAACACTACACTGGTCAGATGACACTAACAGTGGAGGAGGAACTAGTGTCCTACAGTGACTGATGGCTCATGGTAAGGGGAACAGGGCACCCCTTTTCTTCAGATGCCCGCCAAAACATATAATCCAAATTGAACTATAAAGAACATCCCAGTGAAAAACAAAACAACTTAGAGGCAGTCTACAAATTAGCTGGCTTGGAGTTCTCTAAGTTGCTATGGTTGTAAGGTTAAGAAGAACCTGGCTTACTTCTAGTTCAGAAGAGATGGAGACATAGCTCAGGCTGTAGGGGATGTTTCAGGACTGTTAGTGTCTGTTGATGAGCATCAGGGTTGCTTGGTTTTCGATCCTGGCTTTGTCAATCTGATGACTCTGTTCTTTACCCTTCTGAGGTTGGTTGAGTGCATTACACTGTTCTGTGGATTGGCAGAGATAAAGTGTGAAGGTTGAGTGCATCTCCTGGAGAGCCTGGGGACTTCAGGAATTAATATCTCACTTCCTGAGCTTTGTTCTCCCTAGACATTGCTGTGTGTGGCACTATGGTGAAACACTGTTGAAAATCCCATCGACAGATGGGTGCTGCCAATACTAGTGTAGAGTCTGGCACACTATGCAGTGCTTCATGAGATTTCATTTTTATGTGAGTTCCCCCATCTCCTTGGTAATTTTACCCTGATCCCTCAAGGTGAGCAAAAATATCATTTTCTCATTTATTTCTAAGGAAACCAAGATATACTCAGAAACTAAGATGGTAGGAAAATCCAGGAGTGCAACGTAACTTTTACAGATGGGAACATTGATCTCTTTACAGCCATTTCTTGCTGACCTTCCTCAGAGCCACATGTCCCCAGATAAGCAAAAACACCTTGTTCAATCCTTTAACATTATAGAAATTTTAGTTTAAGTTTAAATTTAGTTTAATAATAGCAACAGAATTATTTTTATCTTCCAAGATACATGCTTTTCAATATTTGTGAGTTTTCCATAAACAGTGGGAGGTGAGAGCAGAGAGCCAGTTACTCTTAACACATGCCTATAACCATGTAACCATGGCAAAGCCAGCATGGTGGCTGTGTGTTGAACCTCATTTTTGACATGAGGTGCCTATACACTTCCATGATGTGACGGGCACCATACACATCCTCTCTGTGCAGCACCCCTCTTCCCTACTTTCTCCTTGCCTCCCCACTCTGCCCCTGCAGTGTAGCCCAGAGCTCCAGTCTTGAAGCATATGTACCTCCTTAAGGCACATTAATTAAGAGTAGGACCCCAGAGCTGAATTCAAATCCTGAGCCCTCTACCTGTGAGCTGCCTGACCTTGAGGGAGCTAGTAAGCTTTTCAGTGCTCATCTATAAAGTGAGGAAACAGCAGAACCTACATCATCTACATGTTTTGAGAATTACATGTGTTAGTTCATATGAAGCTCATAGAAAAGTGCCTGACGTGTTGCAGATGCTGGCTTGGTGTGGCCTTCATTAGTATTATTACATTATCGTTATTATCATCACCCATGTAATTACTACAGTGGCTTAAAGCAGGGTAATAACACCATAATATCATTATAATGTCATAAGATTCAGATTAGCATCTGTCATTACGTCTTCAGTCTGCCCCTCTTACTTTTGTGTCTGATAAAGTAATTTAGAATCTCTATTGCTAGCCTTCTGCAGACATTTTGCTGAAAACATTGGTCTTGGTTTCGTGAATCCCTCCTCTGCTCATTCTCATAGGAAACCTTTAAAGGGTGCTAGGATAGATGCAGTGTGCTTCCTTGGGATCTGATCTCCTGCTGCTCTTTAAACCATGCTTCTGTGATTCTCAAATCACATAGATCTGCCACCCCATCATAGAACACACACACACACACGGATACACTCACACATACATGTATACATAAACATGCATGCACATCACAAACATAGCATCTACACACAGTGTATACATACACTCACAAACACTGTTCCACATGTACATACATATATTCACACACACACACACACACTATATATATATATATATATACATATATATATATATATATGGAAAATCTTTTCTCCCAGCTTGTGACTTGTGTTTTTAGTTGTGTATTTTTGAGAGCAAAGTTCATAATTTGGTTGATGTGCATTCTTTTCTCTTTTTAGCTTCATTATGTACTCAGATTTTAATTATTTGTGTAATACAATGTCACAAAGCCTTCTTCCTATGTTTTTGTCTAGAAGTTTTCTAATTTTAACATTTATGATTATATATTGGTCCATTTGAATTAAATTTTATGTATAATGTAAGATAAATAAAAATGCTTACTTTTCCATGATGTGCTTATTTCTAACAAAATATCTTTTTAAGAGACTATCCTTTCCTCTTTATACCTTGGCATCATTGTTTAAAGGTATTTTATCTAGCTATCACATACCATCTATCATCTATGTATCATTATTTCTATCTACCATCTCTGTGTACCTATTCTTTCCATCTGTCTTGTCTGTCTGTCTATCTGTCTGTCTGTCTGTCTATCAGTTTTTGCAGTGCTGAGGTTGATCTAGGACTGAGGGCACATTAGGTAAGCACTCTACTGTTAAGCTACATACTCACACACTGCTGGAATTTTTATTTATACTGTATTCTATGGATTGATTTGAAGAGAATTGCTGTCTTAACAATATAACTCTTCCATTCCATGAATATATGATTTTTTTCTTACTATGGTGTTAGATCTTTCCTTTATAATGCCTACTTTTATGTGTTCCGTGTAATGAAATGATCACAGTGTCTCCATTATCTTACACAAGTATTTCCTTTGAGCGGTAAGAATGCCAGAAGTCCTCATTCTTCGCCAGTGGTGAATAGCAGCACAGTGTTGTTTGCCTGGTTCTCAGGCTGTATACTGTGCTTTCGGGGTCTATGTTCTTTCGGCACAGAAGTCTTCTATATTTTGGTTAAGGTTTTCTTAGTCCTTTTTGTGTTAGCACAAGTGGAATTTTCAGAATGTTTTTTCTAGTTGTTTATTGCCAATATATAGAAAGGAAACTGATTTTTTGTTATTAACAAGTTGATTGTTAATTCACTGGTTAGTTCTTTGCTTTTTACAATATTTTGGTTCTTTCTGGTTTTCTATGGTCATGATCATGTTTTCCACAGATAAAAATTATTCTTTCTTTCCATACTGTGTAAATTTCATTTATTTTCAGCAGCTTCTGGTTCATCAAATAACCTTTCTGGTAGTGGGGAACTTCCCATCCAATTGAATTTGTTGAAGGTTTTCTTTTTCTTTCTTTTTTTTTTTGTTTGTTTTTTTGTTTTTGTTTTTGTTTCTCGAGACAGAGTTTCTCTGTGTAGCTTTGCGCCTTTCCTGGATCTCGCTCTGTAGACCAGGCTGGCCTTGAACTCACAGAGATCCGCCTGCCTCTGCCTCCCGAGTGCTGGGATTAAAGGCATGCACCAGAAGGTTTTCTTTATTAAATCATAAATTAATTTTAATTTTAAAAATTCTTTTGTATTGTTAGCATAATTTTTGCTCTTTTAGTTTTATTATAATGAATTACATTGATTGGTTTTCAAATGCTAAACCAAGGTTTTATTCTCCAAACAACCCCCACTTAGGTATGATATATTGTTCTTTTCATATATTATATTCTACTTAGCCTGCCCATGTGTAGGCTTTTAAAACTTAATTTCAGGATTATGAACAACACACACACACACACACACACACACACACACACACACACACACACTCAATTACATATTACTAAGGTGTTTTTGAAAAGCTCTGTATATTATCAGGAATGTGAAGGTAAAAGTTATCATTCTGCTTGCAGAATTAATGGTTTCATGTACTTTTTAAAAAAGATATTGCATGACTAATTTGAATGTATATCACAGGCATAAAAATTGGTGGGGCAGTTACCAGTGTTACCTAGTAGCCATTTGCCAAGCATCCCTTCAGACAAAGTGAGATTTGTCTTCATTCTCTTCCCATGGTGTGGACTTGTGGTAACTCATTTAGAGTAAAATTAGGAGAAGAAAAGAGGGCCTGTTTTTAAGTTCTAAGTGAAAAGACAAAAAGAAAACTGCCAATAGAAATGAAAATCCCTGAAATAGGATTTCGGCATATTTAATAGCACGTATGTTCTTTACCTGGTAATGCCACCAACAAGTCACAGCTTCCCTGTGAGCTTCTGGTTCTTTGTCACCTGTGGTTGTTGAGAAGGCAGGTGGGGGCCAATGCAGTTCTGGAAAAGCACAGGAGAGCTACCTTGTCTATGTGAGAATGACTGGATTATAGTTTGTAAATCTTTTTCATCCCTAGAAATTGGATTTTATGACGATTTGAGTAGTAACAGAGACAGACCTGGCTTTCAGTTTGGGCTTTGTCCGTGGGTTTTGAGATTTTGGCAAATCAATTCTCTCTGGGCTTCATCGTCTTTATGTTTAAAATGAGTACATTGGAAAATGTTTTTCTAAAACCCTTTCTAGCTTTTTAAGATTATATGATTCTAATGATTCTTTTTATATTGCATATATATATATGTATATTATGTATGTCAGCCTCACAAGGAACTTGCTGAAGTAAAATAAATAATTACCGTTACATATTTTATGTGGATGTATTCCACATCTTTAATAATGGAAAATAAAACCAATGCCCACATAGTTAAAACCGTTTCTAATTTTAATGGGCTATACAAATTCTCTCTTGCCCATGTGTTGAATTGCTAGCATTGCATATGTTGTTCTGAACAGGCAACATAAGAATCTTAAGACTTCTGTATATTTTACATGCTATGGTTTTCCTTTATTATTATTTATAGTCTGTTGTAAGAAAGCTTCAAGGAATACAAGGCATTAGAACACCATACCTTTAACTAGCTGTGGCATAATACATGATTTGAGTCCCCAATATTTTCTAACACTGAGGTTTGTTTATTAAAAAAGCCCCATGCTGTGACTGAATCAGTCTAATAGAAGCCAAGTTTGAACTTGAACATTCAAATGTCTGCCCATCTATCTTGGGCATATATCATACGTAATGATGCGGGGTCTAGACATCTTTCTGGGTTTGTTTATGTCTGTTATGGATTCCCCTCATTATCCATACTATTTGAGGGAGACCCCATGGATTCAGCTAGTTTATTGCATACTTGCTGTATTTTAAGACTAACTCAGGGTTCCGAGCATTCTAACTTGGAAGATTCTTCTTTCACTCTCCTGTTTTATGGTAATGATTAAGGTAAAATAGAGTAAGATTTTAAAGAGTGATGACGTGTTCAAGTGTGAGGCCCTTGACTGTTTCATGTGCAGTTCTACAATCCTTCTGTCTCTTACACCACTCTTCCTAATTCTTCAAGCTAGTTTGAATGATAACATCTGTTTTCCTGTTTTAAAATTAAATCATATACCATCTGCTATCTGGTTACACTGATTATCACCCCTAAGACACACACACACGTATGTATATGTGTATGTGAAGTTTTAACCTGTAGCTATTACTAATGTTACAGTTTATACATAAACATATTCAGAGTACTAGATTGAGCTGAGTAAGTATACTTTAGATATAAAAGTGAAAATATAGAGAAGAAACTTTAGATATGAAAGCAAAATTATTTTCCATTTCTACTTAAGCTTTATAATTACTCTAGTTACTAGTCATTTGTAATAGAGAGCAGTAATCACAGTATGACGATGACTGCCCCTTTCCACTACTATCGTGAAGATCCTCCTTTAACATTTTACGAAGTTAGATATCGCTTTGCATGACTATTTAACTTGAAAGAAATGCTATTCATAGCCTTTATGAGTTATGAACTTATCTTTTTCATTAAACGAAATAAAGAAATCAAATAACATGATCAGAATTTGCAATAAATATTTGTCATCAGCATCTATCATTATGAGTATTTTTGGAGGACATGACACAGTGCTCGCTGTAAATATTCATCATGTCCCTGAGTTTAAAGATGTTTGGATCCAGGATTCCATGCATGTTTATGCAGGTAAGGAACAAAAGAAACTTAGAAACTGAAAGCATAAATATAATCGAGCAACCCCCTTAAAAGAGAAACCGGGATCGGAGCTTTTCAGGGGAGACTGCGCTTTCTGTGGAAAAGACCAGTATAGCAAGAAGTCGTCTATTCTGATTTCTTTAGACAGCACGAACCTTGTGCCTTGTCTAGTTCCTGCGTTTTAAGAGCTTGTTCTGTGTAGCAGAAATAATACAATAAATGGGTTTAACCACATTTGTCTCAGCTAGACAGTCTGCTTTGTCAGAGATTGCTGGTACAACATAAACAAATTACGTGTTTGTAGTGCTTTTCAGTGAAAGCCCATCTAACAGAGCTGAGATTGTGCTGCAACAGCTGTGGATTTAATCTCCTACCTGTCAGTTAAAGCAGGCATTTCCTGAACCAGATAAGGACTAGTCGTAGAGGAGGGAAGTAGTCACAGCTGGACAAAGACCTATTGTTATTGGCCGATAATTTCCATGTACATTCAACCCTCATTCTACTGTGGAGACTGCAGCCATAGTGTAGCATTGAAGGACCTAACAAGGGCTTATTTTTTAAACTTAAATAAAAAAGAGCTAAAGAGAATCAAAGCTGGGCTTTGTGTCATTGACTTGGGGAAATTTTAATGTGCATCTAAAAAAACCAAAAAACAAAAAACAAAAAAAAAAAAAAAACTGCCCGTGGCTTTGATCATGCTTCCAGATCATCGTGGACCTGGTAATAAGACTATGGGCAGTGTCTGCTCACAAATGACAGCTAAATATTTAGGAGTTCAAATAGTAACAAAAAACTATGCAATGTCAAAACTTAAATCTGAGGATTGGGGCTTTGCCATGTGACTCCTTTATCATGAGCACTGCAGCTGGAGACACGGATCTGCTGGATCATTGTGTTAAATCAGTTCTGTAATAGCCACATGGGCATGTCTATGTGCACTTCTCCTGTATTCCAATTTTTAACAAAAAGCATGATTGCCTCTCGTTACTGGAGAAGTAGTGGGCAGAGAGCAGTGGAAATAAGAGATAAACATCTTCGATTTCTTTTTCCTGCCCATGTGTTGAAGGGGTGCAGGAGGAGAGCAATGTTCGCTCTCTCTTCATTTCACTTTTGTACCTATAGACATTTATACGGCCTAAAATGACTTGTATAAGCCTGGAAGGCTTGATTCAGAAAATAACCTCTCTCTAAATGGTTGTATGGTACAATAGGCACCACCTCCTACACCAGGAGTAGCTGCTAATGATTGGGGCACTGGGGCATCAGCCCATGTATTTATTCTGACTTGGTTAGCAATCTAAATACACAACTTTTCAATGTTCACCTGAAATTTCAATTTAAAGTAATTCATGCAAGTGAACATATGGGCCTGAATGTATAACTCAAAGCATAATAACCTGAGTTTAGACCCTCAGAATCCACCAAAAATTCCAGGTGTAGTATATGCTTGTCACTCTAGCTCAGGGCCTGGGACGCTGTGAGCAGAGATA
The DNA here is from genome assembly GCA_902168405.1 of Peromyscus aztecus. Lineage (NCBI taxonomy): Eukaryota > Metazoa > Chordata > Mammalia > Rodentia > Cricetidae > Peromyscus > Peromyscus aztecus. Next base: position 19,505 of record CABHPQ010138767.1, on the reverse strand, counting down.
GGTAGGCCACTGGGTACTTGCCAGTCACCCGTTCTTGCCAAATTAGTGAGCTCCAGGTTTGGAGAGAGAACTTGCCTCAAAAAATGCATGAAGGGTGATAGGAAGACACCTAAAGCTGACCTCTGACTCCTACATGCATGCATGCATGCATGCACTTTATGTAAATGTACTCTCACACATGTCCATACACATGAACACATGTATCTACACAAAAGAAGAATGAAAATGAATATATGTTTGAAAGGGTTTCTTGTATTCTTGTATTGAAAATAGATTTTTCACACAGTATTTTTGATTATGGTTTTCCTCCCTCAGCTCCACCCAGCTCCTCCCCACCTCCCCTCCCACCACAAAACAAAGAAACAGAAGAAGAGCGAAAGAAAAGCCCAAGAAACACATATAGATGCAGAGATGCACACATTCGCACACACATTTTTTATATATTAAAATTTTAAAGTTTTTGTAGAAATTTCATTTTGCAAGGAGCATTTTGTCATTCTGATCTTGACATAATACTCCTAAGGTAGGAAGTTTCAGCTTTAGAGTTTCCTTTTGTGAAACAGGGAACAGAATGGCAGCAGGGGGTCAAACTACATGTCCCAATGTCCTTTGCTGCAGAGATGGCGCCTTTGCTCCCATCCGCTCTTCCCCTCAGTGCCCCTGCCATACTTTTATAGTCATTCCCTGTCCTTAACATCTCATGATTAGAACAAATCCGGCTCGCAATGTTCTTTTATTGGTCCAGAAGTTTAGGGATGACTTTATATGGGCATACTTTTAAATCTGAGATGTGCATTCTTAGTTATGTTTCCTTCAAGAATTGTCATCAAAGGGAATGCAATATTGTGCTAAAGTAAAAATGCATCAAAATAAAGGAGAAAGGAGTTTTAAAATCCATCTCTCTGTCTCTATGTCTTTGTCTGTCTGTTTGTCCGTCTTTCTCTTTCTGTCTCTCACTCTCTCTCCTCTCAGTGTTCTTTTTTTTAGAGGTAAAGTATTTTTAAGTAGCCCTGGCTGGCTTAGAACTTGCTGTGTAAGCCAGGTTGGCCTAGACTTGTAGGCTATCCTCTTTCTGCCTCAGAGGTACTGGAATTACCATACTTAGCTTGTTTTGTTCTTTTTTCCTCTTCAGACAGTCTTATTATGTAACCAGTACAAGCCGTGTCCTGTGGCAATCCTCTTGCCCCTGTCTCCCAAGTGCCCTCGTGCGTTTTCACCCCTTCTTGCCTGTTCTTAGTAAGATGTTGTAGCTGGTGCAATCATACTGAAGAGTCACTGATTTTATTTTCCACCATGAACTCTGTTTTCCCCTTTATCCTGGTGGTTCACCAGCCTCTTTCCCTTTCTCCTCACCAATGGCTTCTGCTTTTTTAGTTGTGATTATATTGTTGGTTATTGACTGCATTGAGTTAGTGCCAATCTACATTGAACAACACTATTGGCTGATCATTTTAACAGCAGGGTGTCATGAGAGGTGAATGACTGTCACATCTGATTCTATACTGCAGAATTTGCCTTCATTTGGCAAATGAGGCGTTAGCCTTAATTACATACATACATACATACATACATACATACATACATACATACATACATAAATAAATTAATTAATTAAAAAAGAAAATGTAAGAGAAGTTTTATTTAACCAATATTTGGGCCAGTTTACACTTATTAAATTCTGGCTTTGTGATCTTTATTATTGATATTTTCCCATTAGGCATGTTGTGCATGCCTGTAAGTGTTTTGAATATTCATTTCTTGCACAGAGACTGAATTAAGAATTTGCGTCTAGTTTCTGTCTGTAACTTTCTCCATTGCCTGGAATTTCATTAAGGGACATAGTGGGTAGGAGGACGTTGCGGTGGCACAGCAGGCTTCATGCAGTTTGGAGGATCTACTCATCTCCACTGGCAGCGTGGAGGAGAACCTGGGTTGAAGGGGTGTGCTTTCATTTCCAAGGAGACCCTCCGCAGACAACGGGTCAACCAATATCGTATTCCCTCTTCTCCTGGTGCATTTGCAGACACTCTCCTGGCAGCCTCTTGTGATTGTGTCTGCCACATGTTTCCTTCTGTTGAACAGAGGAGATGTGGAAGAGGGACATCGGCCCACATTGCCTCTGCTTGTGGACCACTGAGGAAGTCTAAATTGTTCTCTATTTTTATTTTCCCTGTGCTAAGCTTGAGTTAAGTCTCAAGCCACCACTCTGTTCATCCCTCTCAGTGACTCTGCATCACTCTCAGAACACAAACCAGTTTCCCAAGCTCCTTACTGCCCTGGAGGACCTGGTGTGTCTCTGACTTTCTAGTCCCTCCTTCCCACTCTCCACTTATTCCTGGTGTCACTGCCCCTCTGGGATATCATTGCTGCCTTAGCATCTTTGCACTCACAGCCCTCTGCCAGAGTCTCTCTCCTCTCAGCTAACCTCAGTGCATATTTTCCCACTATTATTGTCTGTCTTCCTTTAGAGATGCTTTTGACCATCCACATCCAAAAAGTCCTCACTCCTTCCTGCCTCCCACACCAACATCCTGTCGCCCAATGACTGACTTGTTCACCAAGTTTGGGTTGCAGATATAGGATTATATGTGTGAGCTTGTATATATTATATGAGTATGCGTATGTGTGAGTGTGTGTACTGTGTATGTGCATGGTAGATGAGAGTATGTTGTATGTGTGCTTTATGTGTGAGCATATGCATGTTGTGTGTGTGAGTGTGTGGTGTATGAATGTATGTTGTATGTATGTTTCCTATGTATATATAGTGTGTGGGTGAGCATGTATATGTTGTGTGTGAGTTTGTGTGTGGTATATGAGAATATATTTTATATGTTGCGTGTGTATGTTGTGTATGAGCTTGTATATGTTGTGTGTGTATGTGTGTGGTGTATGAAAGTATGTTGTGTGTGTTTTTTGTGTGTATATGACGTGGGTGAACATGTATATGTTGTATGTGAGTGTATAGTATATATATGTACATATATATGCAGTGTTTATATATGTGTTACATTGTGTTGTGTGTGTGGCATATGTGTATATGTGTGTTCTGTATGTGGGTTTTGTATATGTGTTTTGCATGCATATAGCTTGTATTTAGTATGAGTTGTTCGAGTGTGGCTCTTTTGTGTGTGTATTGTGTGCGTTGTATGAGAGTGTTTTGTGTGTATGTTGTATGTGTTGTGAATATGTATATATGTGTGGTGTACGTTCTAAAAGTGGAGTAGGGCTGGGACATAGTGCTCCAGGATGACATCACAGTGCGTGGGGTTTTTTGTTCAAAAGCCTGATGTGTAATGTAGACGACAGACCTGAAGGCCATCTGTCTTGTGGTGACAGTCACTGTTTATGCCTGTCCTCAGCACCCGCTTTCTGAGTATCACCTGCTTGTCCTCCAACCACACGCTCTACAGAGCCGTCTCCCAATGATGCCTCCTAAGACTCCACACACCAGCCCTCAACAACATGGGAGTCTTCTCTTCATACCCTGCGCTGTCTCTTTCTTGGGCCTTCTTGCTTGAAAGGAAACAGCTTTTGTTCTCTGTGATAGTTGGAGCTTAAATGTTCTTCTAGAATACGTATCATATAATCAGTCCAAGATGGCATAACAAACTTTACTTTTTTAATCATTATTTTAGAAAATTATACTCCTGGTTCTGTTGAGAACGTTTCATCCTTTTAGGCAGGAATGATGCAATGGGTGAAGGCTCTCAGCATCATCTAAAATTATAGTCAAGGGAAATGTCAACTGATAAAATTAGAAAAAATCTTGATAAACAAATGAAATCAATTTAAAATTTTTCTTACTAAATAGTAACTCTGGAGGATAGACTTTGACATAGGCAGATGTAAGCTCACTGTGGTGAATTGTGCTTGGAGGTTTCGACTCCTGTCACCTTCACGTGAGGCTTGCAGACTTCAACTTGATCAAGCAGATAAAAGTCTTCATTATGGCCTCAGCTTAGTTTTTAAGTCAATACAAGTTTTGGATGCATCTGTCACAAATTCCTGCGAGCCTACTTGGTACAAGGCCCCTCACTGAGCCCTGGCGAGTACAAAGCCCATACCTTGTAGCTGCTGGAACAGAACTTTAACAAGACCTGCAGTTTCAAATGTAAACCTGCATGTCTAGATGAGGAATTTAATAATTGAACTGTGGTATTGCTAACAGAATAAGCTTGTATAAAATAGTTCATGAGTCAAAGCCAGTTTGCCTTCATTACAGGTCAAAAGTTTATGAAAGCTTTATACCTGGATATGGCTGCTATAGAGGCAGGAACACACATTCTTTACAAATGGGAATGCACTCACACAGCATTTGTACAAAATATGAAAAAGAAATCATTTTCATCTTGGCAAAACACTTTGATCATTGTGTATTTAATGAGGTTTCCACTTAAGAACAACAATCATCAGTCTCTAAAATGCTTCATACTTCTCTGAACAGAAGACAGGCTAGCATAAGACATTCATCTTCACTAGTCTTTGGAAATATCCAGAGTAATTGACTAGCTCGGTCTTCTGTGATGGCCCGGTGACCACTAACTGTGACTATTTGCATAATAGTCAACTCTTCACTTCTGTAGTGATAACTGTTTGTATCTGATTAAAATTAAGACTGCTTTAGTTCTCTTGACTTTTCCAGAAGTTGCAAAAATTGAGATTTGCTGTTCTGCTTTAACCAAACAAATGCACACATGGGGATAACAATATGCTGAGTTTATGCAGATTTTACAGCACAGATCTGAATAAAATGCCCACTAATAGACCCTTAAGGAGTAATAAACACACATGAATTTTCCTTAGTCGCACTTTAAAGTGATTTTAACATACTACTAGACCTTAACAATAATATTTAATTGACAAGATTATGCATTTGTATGGATTGAAAAGGTGGTAGATATCTAATTCCAAATGAATCATAAATTTTACTTTTGCATAACATGTTTTATTAATTTCTTTATGGCTGGGATATTCTATTTCCCTCCTGGTGAGAGTTTCTTAAAACATAGTAAGGAAACTTAAGCACATTTAATTAACATTTATCATCTTTTTTAGAAAGTGATCTGACTTATGTCCTCATAAATATTCTTGAATTTTTTCTGGTGTATGCACCATGGAAATACCATGGAGCAATACTTAATGGAATTTTTTGGCCATAATTTGATTTTCTCCTTAAGCAAATTCTTCCTTGCTTAGTTGACATTATTTCAAACAATCTGTTGGACAGGAGGACCTATAATAGGGTATAGTGAGGACTAACTTAATAGTACTTTGTGATGAAATGAGACCATGGACATCATTATATTTCTAGCGCCGGGCTACCAGCCATCCAGTGATAAGCATGTGATATATATTTTTTGAAGAGTTAAAATTGGCACTGCCTCCTTCCTCAGGAGGTAACATGCCTCCCAAGAGTGTCAGAGGTTGCTGTGTGTCAAGCTCTTCATTTCCTGGAATGAGGAATAAGGGACAAGACAGGAAGAGACGATGGTAGAGAGTAAGTTGGTTAATGTCAAATCCATGTTCTTTTCTCTGAAAAGTTTCATGCCTAGATAGAACATATACAGGTAAGTGAGAACTAAAGCAATAATCTTCATTATTGGGATCTGGTAGATTAATAAGATGTCAGGCAAATAGGGCTGGTGCATAGCATATGTAGTGGGTATGAAGTGGTATTGAGAAGGATGCACGTCTCCATCAGGACTGGCCTTGCTCTTTGGGGTGTATCTGGAGAAGTGTTGTAGGGCATGTGCCCATTGACTGACAGCTGCTGTGCTTGTCCTCTCACAGACTCCTTCTCTCCTCAGTAACCAAAGAAGAAAGCAAAGAGAGCGGGGCTGGAAGAGGGGTGAATAACAGTTGTAAGGACGACCGAGCAAATTGATTTGATTTTGCCTATCTCGCTCACTCTTGGCAAAGTTGTGGGCATAATGAGAAGCTGGGGACAAGCCGTGTCTCTTTCATTTCTTCTGTAAATATTTCATGTGTCATTACTGAAAGGTCTGATTAGTGAAGAGAAAGAAGTGCTGTAGCTGCTCCCTTAGATTAACTTGTTGGCGTGGAGTGCATAGAGTCGTGTGCGGCTTAGTTTGTCACCTTGACACAAGCTAGAGTCATCTGGAGAGAGGGAAAGCCAGGTAGGGACTACCTTCATTGGACTGACCAGTAGGTGAGTCTGTGGGGGAATTTTCTTGATTATTGATTGGTAGAAGATGGCCCAGCTCACTGTGGGTGATGCCACCCTAGGCAGGTGGTCCTGGATGGTAGAAGAAAGCAGGAGGAGTAAGTTGTAAGGAGCATGTCAGTTCCTGCCTCTAGGTTCCTGCTTGAGTTCTTGTCCTGACATCCCTCACTGTTGGACTATGATTGGGAAGAGTAAGCCAAATAAGCCCATCCCTCCCCAGGTTCCTTTTTGTCATGGTGCTTATCCCAGAATCAGGAATCAAACTAGGACAAATGGTACACGTGCACTACAATGCTAGCTCTTTGTTAATTTGCTCACCAAAGAAGATGATGGAAGTAAGAGGCTAGGCTTTGTGAAGGATGCTTTTAAATTATACTACCTTTGGAGGATCTTCTGTACCAATTAGTAAGAATTTCAAAAATTCTGGAGGACACTGAATTATATTAAAATTGAATAATTAACAATGACAACAGACTGTTTTGTCTATTGTCATACTGGCACCCAAGAAAGATGAGAATAAAGGAGAGAGACAGGAGATGAAAATGGGAGAGGGCCAGAAGGAAAAGAGATGGTGAGATAAAAACTCTCCTAACAACAGACAGACACCAAGCTTCCTTTTGTGGGTGGACTGCATCATCCACCCAGTGTGCATGCATTGACTATTGGTGGGATTCTGAGTGCAAATTCTCTAGGAGATGTGTTGTTCCAGACCTGCTTCTGTCAGGATTTCCCTTTGATTATTCTTCAATTGCAGTCAGCTAGACATTTGCTAGATAAAACAAGCAAATGCAAACAATGTTATATGAAGGTGTGTGTTGACACTTTCTTCTGGAACAAGAACACTGTGATTCATACCCTCTGCAGCTGTAGGGACAATGTCACCACAATGTGGAAATTCCTGGTCTTGTTCTGAACCATGGGTCAGTCATTACACAATGTCTATTATGCTCTTATCCCTATGTTGAACGCAATGGGGTATATTAAAATAAAACTGACACTGGCCATTCAGCATCTTTGTGTGTACCTAGAAAGACATGGCTAGTGAATTGAAGAGCATGGTGGATACTGGAAACTGTGGTCAACATAACTCAGTGTATGGACCTTCTAAGAAAGAGCAGAGCAGAGTCTTCTGGTGTTCCACATTCTTAGCAGAACATATTCCACTAAAAAGGTTTCTATTGAGGCAAGAATATATGCTACCAAATGAGACCTTTCCCTTCATAATCCTCCAAAATGAACTGCTCAAGCACTATGGTTTAACATGCACTTTTTGGCAGAGAGGGGACTCCTGTCTACATTTGAAAGCTCTTCATGTAAGTTCCCTGGGCCTTTTATTCATTGTTCTAGATGCTGTAGTTTATGCAGTGGTGATAATACATTATGCAAATGACTCAGCTGTTCTTTCCAATGAAAAGTGTGGCAATTAGAGACACTGACCCTTTTCCACCGTGTCTGTCTGTGTTCTAGTTCTCTCTCTCTCTCTCTCTCTCTCTCTCTCTCTCTCTCTCTCTCTCT